>CATIWO010805358.1:0-16823 GCA_949673435.1 Macaranga tanarius | reverse complement strand
GGGTGGAAGCTCAAGCTTGTGCAGTGAATGATTTAAGAGTAGTTTGTAAATTTTTGCGAAGACTCTTTGCTAGGTTTAGGATGCCTCGAGCTATCATAAGTGACGGAGGAACACACTTCTGTAATAGAAATATGGAAGCATTGCTAGCTCGTTATGGGGTAAAACACAAGATAGCTACTCCATACCATCCCCAAACAAGTGGACAAGTAGAAGTAAGCAACAGAGAATTGAAAAGAATTCTTGAAAGAACAGTGAGCAAGGAAGTTGGATAATGCTTTATAGGCATACCGAACAGCTTATAAGACACCTATTGGAATGTCTCCATATAGGTTGGTCTATGGAAAAGCATGCCATTTTCCTGTAAAGATTGAGCATAAGGCTTATTGGGCAATCATGGCTTTGAATTATGATTACAAGAAAGCAGCTGAAAAAAGACTTTTACAATTGAGTGAATTGGAGGAGTTAAGAGAAATAGCATATGAAAACTCTAGGATTTATAAAGAATGTACAAAGAAGTGGCATGATGCCAAAGTAAAGATTAAGAGTTTTCAAGAAGGAGACCAAGTGTTGCTATTCAACTCCAGACTAAGATTGTTTCTAGGGAAGCTTAAGAGTAGATGGTCGGGACCATTTGTAGTGAGCCATGTCTACCCTTATGGAGCTGTGAAAGTTTGTAACATTAGAGGAGAAAAGTTCAAAGTCAATGGGAAAGACTGAAACTCTACAATGGAGGCATATGGGAGAATTCTCGCCAACTGGCCTTTTTGGCCGATTCAACACTCTGAAGATCATGATGGTCTAAGCTCATAGACCTAAAAGAGTGCTTCTTGGGAGCTCAACCAAGTTTTCATTTTTCATTTTTCTTGTTAAATTCTTTTATTTTTTAGTTTTACAATTTCTAATCACAAGTTCTTTAACTTTGTCTTTCATAGAAGAAGCATGGAAGGATGTTAGGGAATTACAAGAGAAGAAAAGCTAAAAGATAAGAGGTAAGTATTTTTGATGTGGGAATAAAATTATAATTGTTACATGTGAGTTTGGGGTGATTTTTAATGTGTTTTGTGTGAATGTATATGTTGCGCACATTGTTGCATACCCATGTGTTATGGTCTAGCAAAAAAGAAGTAGAAAATGCATTGGAACCAGGCACGGCTGTGCCACATTCGAGTATGGCCATGCCTATTTGAAATTGGGATAGTCAACAAAAGCTAGAACTAGGCACGACCGTGCCACTTTCATGCACAGCCGTGCCACCTGTAGTCACATGCATTATTGCACATTCTTCTTAAATTTTAAATTAGTCAAAACCCCAATTCGTAAATCCCCATATTTTCCCACTACCTATAAGTTTCAAAACCTTTCTCATCTTCCTAGACTTAGGGTTTCTCAACTTTGAATCCTTTTTCAAATTCCCAAATTCTTTTTCAAATTCCCAAAATCTTTTGCACTTTCTAAGTTCTTTAATCAATTCCAACAACCTTTTCCTCTTCCCAATTCACAATTCACTCTTTTCAATACCATAACCCTCTCTATATAAACCTCCATTCCATTCTCCTCTCTACACACTTTCAACTCATCCTTTCATCTCCCTCTCAAATTTCTTAAGCATAACTTCTTCCCCTTCACATTTGCTAAACACTTTCAACATTCTCTTCTCTATTTTCTTTCCAAATCTAAAATTTGTAAACAACACCATAGAAAGAGAACCAAGAAGGAAGACGGTTGCACAAAGAAGACTAAGGAAATATAGAGGAAGCTCAAGTAATCCAAATCAACAAGAAGAAAGGATGGTAAGACCATTTCCTCCAAACATTCAATTTAGGCATGAGAGACAAAGAAACAAGTTTAATCAATTGATGGCTAGAACATTCGTTCCCATGAAATACATGAGTGTGTCCGCCATTCAAAGAGCGGGTTTATTAGATGATGTGAACATGTATGTCTCTAGGTTGGGTTGGGAAGCTTTTATGATAATGAAACACCCCATATATGTTGTGCATACATGTGAATTTCTATCATCTTTCCAATTTGATGAGAATGAGGCCATGTTAAGCTTTAGACTAGGTAACCAAGATCACACCATTGGTCTCTTTGAACTCAATGATGTTTTTCATTTCCTAAATGATCAAGATGCCAATGTCAATTTTGATAGAGATGAATTATGGAGAGAAATTACTGGCCAAAGACATGTCTTCTATTAACCTAGGTTAGCCAAGGAGTCCAAAATTTATTCCCATGCTTTAAGATATCTCTATAGGGTCATGTCACACTCTTTATTTCCTAGAAAAGAGGGGGATTCCATAGTTACTACTATGGAATTAAATGTTTTATATTGCATGGTTAACAACCTCAAGTTGGATGTATGTCATGTGTTGGCATCTAAATTCAAAGATGTTGTAACCAAACGAGCAGGGGCAATTAATATAGGTGGTTTGGTGCTTAGCATTGCAAATTATGTGGGCTTTGATATTAATAATATGCCTTTTAACAAGCTACCGGGTCCTTCTCTCATTGCTCTTTATATGATGGAGGATATGGGTATGGTTGAAATAGGAATAAATGGAGTGCCCATACTCATTGGGGAGCAACAACCACAACAACAAGCAAGGCAAGAGGAAGAAGAAGAAGAAAGTGAGTTGTACCAAATAATGAGTCGCCTTGATACTTTAGAGCTTCAAGTGGGTGTCATTGACTCTAATTTGGGAGAGCTTACTTCAATGGAACATGAAATGAATGCAAGCTTACATGGTGTTTAACGCAATGTCAACATGCTCAATCAAAATCTCATGGCCTACTTTCAATCTCAAAACTTCTTTCCACCTCCATTCCCTCCACATAATCAAGGACCACATCAATGAAGATTGAAGAAGTTATGATTGAATAATTGTGTTTTATGTTTGCTTTCTTTATATTTGTTTTAGTTTTTATGTTTGCTCTAGTAGTTGTATTCATTTTAGTATTGTGTTTGCTTTATGTTTTATGTTTTGTGTTAGTGTTCATGTACTTTATTTTGTTTAAAGTATTTGTACTCTACATTTTCGTTGATTAATATTATATGAAGTGATTTAGTTTTGTTAATTCCTTTCCCTTTCAATTTAACTTGTGTAATATGAAGGCAATACAAGTGGTTTAAAGCTTTTCAATGCATCATTAATAGTTGATAACAATATGTAATTTGCCAATGTTTAAAATCAGGCACGGCCATGCCATTTTATGGTATGGCCGTGCATGTTGTGATGTGTCTCAGGTTCCAAAATTTAGAACCAGGCACGACCGTGCTCGAAAGGCCGTGCCACTTTCGAGCACGGCCGTGCCACCTGATGGTCACTCACCTCCAAATTTTTTTTTTAGTTTTATGCATTGAGCACATTGCATGGTTTAAGTGTGGGGGAGGAAAAATAAAATTTTTTAAATAAAATTTTATTATTTTGTTTATTTTAATGTCTTTAGGATTTTTAATTCAAGTAGGATAGTAGTTTTTATCTTTCAATAAAATTCATCTTTTTAATAAAGGATTAGGAGATAGGTTGTTTAGTCCTTGTAAACTTAAAATTTTGTTCTTTTATTTATAGGCATAGGACTATTTTTAATTCTCAGAACTTCTACATTCTCTACACTTTTCTTTTACTAAATTTCTCTGCATCCATATTCTCTGCAATTCTTTTTCTTGCTACCTAATGGGTTCAAATAGTATGTATAGCAATAGCCGAAGGTCCAATACAAAAGAGAAGGCACCAATGGAGATAAGACCTAAGCCAATGGATCTTAAAGAGGAGTATGATGCTTTCTTCCCTATTTTCTCAGATGAAGAAGGTAAGAGATTCTCTTCTCTTAGTAAAAGAAACATATGCATGCCTAAATACTTTGATGATCAACTTTTGAAGGATATTAGAATGCATGATTTTATGAATGTGTTGTGAAAAAGGCTAGGCTGGTTTAAGTTGAAAACAGTGAAATATGATGTGTTTCTTGAATTGACCATTGAATTCTACACCACTTTGAAAATCAAAGATGAAGAATAGAGAATTTTTTTGTGTAGATTCTTTGGAAAGAATATGAGTTTGATTATAATCTCATGACTGAAATTTTTGGTTTTTCTGAAGGAGGTATTTGTCACCCTCCCCCTGAATTTAACATGATTGGATTTTAGGCTGAAATTACTAAAGGGGATAGAATAAGTGATGGAGATACTATGGTTAGTGGTCTAATTAATAGTCACTCATATTTGTTGATGGACAAATTCATAGCACATCCAAGCTCCCCAAATGTGAAGCCTTTAGCTTAAAACACACAAGTTGCACAAGGAAGATCTTCAAGGTTGATGAAGCACTACCCACAAGCCTCTCTTCTTTGACCCAAGAGCTTGTTAGAACTCCTTCAAGCTTGAATGTGTAGGAACTAGGATGTAACCACTAATGGATGTAAGTGATGGATGTGCACTTGTACAACACTTGTACAATAATGGCTTTCACTTGAGAGTACATAATACTTGTGTTATGTTTAATTCTTTACAGTTGAAGAAGAATAAGGTAGAAGATGATATCAACTTTTTCTCTCTTTTGTAAGAATATTCAAATCTCTCTCAAATGTGCATTAGGAGTGTGTTGTCTCTACACTCTCCACTAACTTAAACAAAAACCAATTTGATAATAACTTAAGTGTCTCACACTCAAGCCACATGCATTGTCATAGCTTGAGTGTCTCACACTCAAGCTACATGCACTTGATAGATTGAGTGTCTCACACTTAATCTATATGCATGGCTTTGCTTTTGAGTTAGTGGGTGTTGTTTGGTTACATGGATAACCTTAGCCTTTGACCTCATTAACCCTTAATGAGTTGGGATAAGGTTATGGGTATATGGGCTTTTCTAACACTTAGATAAGGACCACTCCATACCAAATAGGAAAACTAATGGGCTGATTTAAACTCTTAAAACAAAGCCCATCCTAAGTCCATCTCTATTAAAATAAATGGTAAACTTGGAGGCAAATATTAATTTATCCCTTGAACTTAATATCATATATTAAATCATGTCCAAATTAATATTTATTTAATTGCAATTAGGTCTTATATATCCTTTGAATTTAGATTTCAGGATATGTTAGATCCCCATATATGCGCAAATCCAATTCAATTGATTTAATTAATTAATTAAACTCTTTAATTAATAATTAAATTAATATTAATTCTCATATGTGCAACTCTTGTGTGTGTGACTTACTAGGTTCAAGTCTAAATGGTAATGGGAAATAATATTAACTCTTAATATTATGGAAACTCTTTCCATGCTAAATGTGAGATCAAAATTAATCACATTTAGTTCCCATAAGTTGTGAGTGACCCCTAGCATAGATTTCACGACTACTCAATTAGAAATGAATGCGATATGTAGATCCACAAGACCCATAAAACATCAGTATCATGCACTAAATGTCCTTTCATTATAAGATCCCGATATCGGCTAGAGTCACGGTATAGCCAAACTCTAATTGCCTTAATCATATGACCTCATCTTAAGTTCAATTCTCGATAAAATATGACTATTACTAGAAACTCATTTCTATCACCGAAACTCTTTTGAGTAAGTCGAGTTTGACATAGCCAGGTACTTATTCATCATGAATAACTTAGATAGCATAAGATCTTATCCCGGTTCACTTCAGGTAATGATTTCCATCTTAGCCAATCACTCATCCCTACATATAACCAACTAGAGCCACCACACACCATATACCCATGTGTGGCTAGCACAAGTATGTAAGTAGTAATAAACTCTAACTAACCATATGTGGATGACCATGTCGCCTCAGGTCAAAGGACTATATGCACCATTGTGTCCAAGATTGTGATTGTTGACTAAAGTGAATTTCTATGCAATTACAAAGTTTACATCACAGTTCAATCCACCCATCACATGAGTATCCACATGTCTATTCTGATATCTCATATCAAGTAGTATGAGACTCACTACCTCCCACTATCGATATCATATACTGATAAAAAAAATAGACAGAGGTGATAGTCTAGGGATTAATACTACCCTTATATTAATCCAATGACTATGAACATTTATAGTATATGTACCTTGATGAGCTTGTCACTCATATTATCAACTCTTGATAATAAACTCATTCAATATGATACTAAGGGTAAAGTAGAGAACCAAACTAGGAAAAGTATTAAAACTCTAAGATTTGATTGAGGAGGTGAATACTTGAGTACTGATTTTATTGAGTTCCTTAAGGGAACATGGCATTGTATTATAACTCAAACCACCTGGAACACCATAATTGAATGATGTATCCGAGATGCGAAATTGTACTTTATTGGATATGGTACGTTCCATGATAAGCTACACTGATCTTCCCATATCACTTTAGGGTTTCGTACTTCAAACGACCTCCTATATCCTTAATCGTGTTCCATCCAAGTCCATTTCTACCACACTATATGAGATATGGCATGGTAAGGCACCAAGTCTTAAGCTTATTAAGATTTGGGGGTGCTCGGCTTTTTTTAAAAAGATGAAATCGGACAAGTTGGATGCAAAGTCAATTAAAGGAAGGTTTGTTATATTAGTGTAGATGTGCCCTAGAGCCATTCTTGTATGTTGACATTGTACATTTATCCATATGGGAATAAAATATTCATTTAAATTAAGTTTTAATTTTATTTGAATATTTACCCTTTAGTATTATATTGAATGAGTTTATTATCGAGAGTTGATATATGAGTGATAAACTCATTTGGTACATATACTCTAAATGTTTATAGTCATTGGATTAATATAAGGGTAGTATTAATCCCTAGACTATCACATCTATCTATTTTCCTTGATCGGTATATGATATCGATAGTGGGAGGTAGTGAGTCTCATTCTACTTGTTATGAGATATCAGAATAGACATGTGGATACTCATATGATGGGGGGATCGAACTATGACGTAGGATTTGTGATTACATGGAAATTTACTTTTGTTAAGAATCACAATCTTGGAGATAATAGTGGATATGGTACTTTAATCTGAGGTGACACTGTCATCCACATATGGTTGGTTAGAGTTTATTACCGCTTACATACCTGTGCTAGCCACATATGGGTATATGGTGTATGAAGGCTCTAGTTCGTTATATTTGGTTATTCTGTGGTTATTTTGAGTTAAGATTTGGTTAATTTTACTTATTATAGTCCGATTTTATGGCTAAAATATGTTAAATTAAGGTTTTAGGTAGTAATTATCATGTATATTTACGGTTTTATTTAGTAATTATTAGGTTTTGCATAATTCATATAGGATTAGGATTAGATTAAGTTTTGGTTTTGTATCTAGATATGTTTAATATAATTTCTAGATGCATTTGATAAGTTTTTCCATGTTTTATAGGGTTTGAAAATTTAGAGTTCGAGTAGGAAGCAATTGTAAACTATTTAAAGCCAAATCAAGCAAGTAAAAGGGCTTCAAAATTTGTCACGGCCGTTATCTAAGTCATCACACCCATTTATATGGTGCCTGCATTCAGGCCTCATATAGTATGCTTTAGTATTTAGGTTATATCTTTCTCTATAAAACTCAAATTAAGGTGATTCAAAATGCTATGAAAATCCAAAAGAAAGGGATATAACTTGCTTGAAGAGAGTCAAGGCTAATTTGATTATTCTTAGGACTAAATTTTTGGGAAAGGCATCTAATTTGCATAAAACTATATAGAAATCTGAATTTGATCAGGATTCAACCTTTTAAGAGCAAATTCACTTCCACTTTAAGCTTGGATGAGTTGTGCCTTTATAAAGAACCCTTGGGGATGTGGAAAAGACATCTACAACATATCATACATATTGAAGACCACATTTAAAATATTTATATCATTCTTTGTATTCATTCATTAGCTAGGTTTAGTATAAGATCATTGTTCATGCAATTTGTGCATTCAAAGGGCTTCAATATTAAGTCAATGGGGTTTCTAATCTCCTATTCTATTTTTTTTATGATGTTTATAAGAACTTTTTATGAGTTGTGTTCTTGTAATAATGTCACTATTAGGCTAGATTTTTATTATATGCTAGGATGGATCTAAGTAGCTCGAGGATGTGTTAAATTTTACTTTTTACTTTAAACTAAGTTTATTTCTTTCATATATATTTATTCATGTGCTTAATTATATTCAATAATTGCTTAAGGTTAAAGTATATTGAGAAAGAGAGGTGATGCACGCTTTGTACTAGTTGTTTATGGTGAATATTCACACAAGTATTGTTAGACCGGGAGATGATTAATGCTTAGGATTTAGAATATAATTTATTAATGTTAATTAAGTTGGGAAATCTTTTAGTTATCAATATTGCATGATTCATCATTGAGTTTAGTTTGATTAATAATTTGTTAGATTATAGTTAATGAGGTGGGAGTCCATAAGTTGTAGCTAACAATTTAATTAATAATTACTTGGGAAAGATTTATAAGTATGTTAGTTGATTAGCATCATATGCATAACTCAAATTAGGTTAAAGTAAAGATGTTAATAAGTTAATATATAAACCAAGTGAAAGGTGATATTTTATTTCATGCATTCATCATTAATTATTTGTTAGTCATTATTTACATTTGATTTAAATTTGTTTAAGTGTTTAGTTAAATTTATGGTTTAATTCAGTTTGGGTTTAAGTTTTCAATTTCAAAATTTGATTATTAAATTTAGATAAAAAATTAACGAATTGAATTAGTAATCAATAACTAGTTCTCGCGGGAACGATATTGTACTTATCATTATATTACTTGAGCGATTTGTGTGCTTGTAGTTAGCATCAATCACAAATAAAAACTCCAGTTATATTAAACCTAAGACTCTTTATTATAAATTGATCAAATTAAAGTTAGAGTATTAATCGACCAAACCCTATAACAAAGGTGAGAAAAGAAAGTTGATAAGGAATGAATATGACCGCCACAAGCAATTTACTTGATAAGTTATATCAAGATCATGCAAGAATTAAACTTAAAAAAATAAATTCCTGGAAATTTTTTTTATCTTAGAATCAACTTCTTATTTTTGCACTAAGAAATGGTGTTATTTATAAAATAAAAAACATTATTAAAGTCCTACTAACCTTGTATGTGATATACGAATGTGGGGTGGTCATGCTGTCTTTTAGATAAAAATTTAAATTCTTTAAAAGTAGGCAGAACTAAACACACTCGGCTATGTGATAGTGTCTCGAGATGTGTTCCTGAGCTCATCCTTGGACATGGTCATGTCTTAAGTTGTGTTTCTCTTATGACACTTTTGAATTTAAACACGCCCATGGTCATGATAGTGTCTCAAGGTATGTTTGGAAACTTTTTATCACTTTCCAACATAACTGTGTAAATTAAATGTCTTCTAAACTTTAACAAATTATTAATTCATATGTGCAAAAGACATTAACAAATATTGATGATGATTCTTCCAACTTTAATTTCTAAAGATGAATATTTTTCTTAGCTCGAATGTTCTAAATAAAATTGTTATGTGTCTTTTAAGATTGTTTGACTTAAGATCTCATTATTGGACCCCTAATTCCTTATAATAAATCCTTGAACACCCTTTGTTTGCCTTGATTCTCATCATTCCCTCCTTCCTTAAGAGAGTTCATTCTCAAATCAAGAGCTACATCAAAATTAAAAGGAACTAAATGAACAACATTGAAAGTAGCACTCATATTACTCTCACCTTATATATATAGCATGTAAGCATTGTCATTGATGTATTCTAGCAATTGGAATAGATCATCACCACAGGGTTATAACTTAGAGTTTCTTTAGGAAGGAAACATTTTTTTAAGCAATGCACCTAAACCCAATCTCCCGATTCAAAGACAACTTACTTGAGCCCTTTGTTAGCTTTAATTGCCAATTGCCCATTTTTCCTCTCAATTCTTTATATAACCTTCTCATGTAGATTATGCAAAAATTTAGCATTATTCACACTATCTTAATTGACTCTCTCTTTTGAAGGTAATGGTAATAAATTAAGAGCTGTAAGATGATTAAACCTGTATACCAATTTAAAAGGTGAATAACTGAAAGTAGTAGAGACACTTCTATTCTATGAAAACTCAATAAATGTTAAACTTTCTTCCCAACTGTTCAAGTTCTTGCTAATAATTTCCCATAATAACATACTCAAAGTTCTATTAACTACTTTTATTTGCCCATCTATTTAAGGATGATATGTTGTTAAGAATAATAACTCGGTCCCCAACTTAGTACTTAATGTACATCAAAAATGAATTAAGAACTTGGTATCTTTACCACTCAAATTTCTCTTTGGTACAAAATGCAACCAAATGATCTTTCTAAAGAATAAATTTAAGATGTTGGTTGTATTGTCGATTTTAGTACAATTAATGAAATATCTTATCTTGATAAACCTATTAATGACAATAAATATACAATCTCAGCTTATTTTGAACATTGGAAAATCCAATATAAAATCCATAGAAATATGTAACTAAAGTTGATTAAGCATATTGGCACATTTAAGGGTACATACAATCCATGAGGCATAAGTTTATATTTATTTACACTTAATGTGTCTAGCATTACTACATTCAACATCCATTCTTATTAATGTGGCCAAAATAAATATTCATTAAGCACATCTAAAAGTCTTTTTAACATCAAATTACCTTATCAAAGCACCTCTATGAGCTTCTCTTACTAAAAAAGCTCATGCATACTACATTGAGAAATGCAAAAGTAAAATTATTCCTAATTTCAAAGAAACTTTAGAAGTGCCCTTAGTTTATGTATAAATTTTATTGCCATAAATTTGCAAATATGTTATATTTCCATAAACAAAAACACAAAAGGAACTTGTAGCCGCTTAAACTTTCTAAAACTTATAAGAATTTAAAGCTCCTTTTTTGCACATATCAACATGTATGCCTAAACATGGGCCATGGAAAACCTGAATTGTCCTGAAAAACTAAACCGAATATATTCAGAATCAAAAATCTCCATTTACTATTTCACTTTCTCTGAATTGAACAATCTTGAAAATTTTTATTAAAATAGGTTTTGAGATCATAAATTACGAATTATACTAAGTCGTCTTGAATTGTGTCGTATTGAGTAACCAAAACTAGAATCAATAATTTACTAGACTTTTATAATTAGTAATAAATGTATATTTATGTATGTATATACATGCTTGTATATTATGTCACACCCGCTCCACTAGCTGTTGAGCAGGCGTGACATGTTAAAATGCTGAAAATACTAAACTGGTACTAATGCTGGCAGTAGAATATAAATCATATATATATTGTGAACTTTCTTAAACATCAATATAAACTTAAGATAATGCTAATATTATACATAATAAAAATCTTTTTAATACATCTTCAAAACCCATATTATACAAGGTTATCAACTGTACATTAGGTTCATCTTAAAGGTACTATAAAAGTCCAGAGTCTGGATACATTGGCCTAACCTCTTCTAAACACCAAGTGGACTCCCAAAACTAGTCCTATGAGCTACTACTACTGAAACTCCAGTGAATCTGAAAAATATTTTAAAATAAGAGTGGTGAGTATAATAATACTCAGTGAGTGGTCTAAAAATAAAGTAAAATGGGAATACTACTTATTTGCTAAAATAAATATAAAGATGTATTCACAACTACATTGAGAATAGTTATTAAGTTGCTGAAAGAACATAATATAATATAAGCATAAGCTAATTTGTTGCGAGCTGAAATAATATAATGACATACAGTTGCTATAAAACTGAATAAACATTAATAATCATTTTAGTCCATACACTCATTAAATGTGTTACTAAAAGATTATGCTAGTTTGTTGACACATTGAGCATAATGATGATACTGGCAGCCCAAGTGTGTATATATATATAATGCTGGACATGCACAGAGCTGCCCCCCAAGGGCTAACCACCCAATTGTATACCCCCAAGGCTATATATACAACCAAGCACTGTCCCCAAGACAACTGCTAATAATATTACTGATATAAGACACCAGTCATCATGGTATAATCTAAAAGATACATATCACGAGTGTATAGGTTTGCTTATAAATCAAACATTCAAACAACTAATAAAACATAATAGCTGAATATATAGCTGGTGCTAGTATCAAAATACTGCTGAGAATAATCATTTTATAAAATAATAATAACAAACACATTTTACTTCAAAATACTTCAACTATATCAGTAACAAATATATTGCTACATGTTCCCAATTTCATATATAAAAGTTAAGTAAACTGTGAAACCATATTTGCCAGCTAATAGTCGATTAAAAGACTATTTGTAAAGAAACATCATTTATTAAATCATATGAAATATTTGAATATCTTTACATACATAAATATATATGTACTTAGCTTCAAAACTAATTTCATATACATATAACCACTCACCTGAGCTTGTTGAGCCAATATCTAGTTGGTTAGCCCTGACCTAGGTCCTACAGCTTCAACCGGATCTGATTCAAATATCCATAAGAAAAACCATAAGAACACAAACTAAAATCTCAATTCTACTCAATTTAATCAATCTACGGCAAAAAGATATGGTATAGGACCTGAAAAATGGTTCAAAACTGCTCAAATTAGGGTATTGGGGCTCAAAAAGCCCAATGAGGCGCCTCCTTATGGAACTGAGGCACCTCTTCAGTGCCGAGGTGCTTCCTCAGTGCTGAGGCATTGCCCTAACAACCCTAAATGGGTTCCTGCAGCCGAAAACGTCTATTTTTATATATTTTGACCAAAATTCAACACCAATTCAACATCCAAGCAAGAAAAACACTTAAAAGGGTCTGTTTACGCATAAATAAAGCTTTTAACTTCACAAAACAATCAAAAC
Source organism: Macaranga tanarius (assembly GCA_949673435.1). Taxonomy (NCBI): domain Eukaryota; kingdom Viridiplantae; phylum Streptophyta; class Magnoliopsida; order Malpighiales; family Euphorbiaceae; genus Macaranga; species Macaranga tanarius. The sequence continues at coordinate 3,949 of CATIWO010805358.1, read as the reverse complement.
ATCAAATTCTATTCAAATTTAAAAACTTGAAATAAAATAGTTTTACTTACCAAAGACACTTGAATCTATAAGCTTGAATCAATGCCCGATGTTGCTAAAAAAGATTTAAGGAAAAGAAAAAGAAAGAGAATGAAAAACGAAGAAAATGAAAATGTTCAAAGAAGTTGGTGGGGAAAGGAAGAAGAGAAAGTGATATACGTGACTTTCTCTGTTTCTTTGTTTTAAACTTTTTTTGGCAAATATCCATTTTAACCCTTATAAAATTTTTTAGGCACAAATTAACCTTAAAAACTTATTTATAATACAATCTAGTCCATAAATCTATCAATAAGCCAATTAATCTCTAGGGCAGAATATTACATATTATGTGTGTGTATATATATTTATTTATATATTTATTTGTTTATTTTAATAATTTTTACTAGTAATTATCATCTTTACTTTCCAAATGATGTTAAACATAATTTATTATTGATAAGATTAGAAGTTTAAAATTATTTGTTATAAATGAAATTTAATATTATTTCAATAATTATATCCATATAATTTATCTTAGATAATTTAGTAGTTAATGCTAAGTTATCGTATAATATGACATTTTAAATACCTAATTAATTGTTTGAAATAATGTAAATGAACTCATCAATTACAATACACTCTAATATACTATACAATTATTAAATATTTTTATAAAAACTTTTATATAAATAATATATATCATAGAATAATAATAATAACCCCATAACTATTAAAAAGTATATTATATTAGAATTTTATTATTGAAGATAAATTTAAATTTTTCAACATAAATTATATTATAATATTTTGAAATACTATTTACTAATTTAATATTTATTTAATTGTGATTTAAAATAATTTAATTAATAATTAAAATTTTTTATTTCAAATAATTAAATTGATATTTATTATTTTAGATTAAATGTTAAATTAGTAGGTTTAATATTAATAAAATGAATATAAAAATTGACACTATATATATATATATATAATATACTCTATTTCTATTAAATTACCAGTTCTAGTTTCGGTACAATTCGGAGCGGTTCGGGACGGATCTCGGTTCGAAGAATTCAAAATCTCCGGATCCGTTCCAATAAAAATTTTCGGGATAGTTCGGTTCGGAGAAAGTCAAATGGTCAACGAAGATTTTCGGTTCGATCTTTCGAAACAGTTCGGGTTCTTCGAGACCCGTGCTCAGCCCTAAATATAATATATATATATATATATATATATATAATTACGTAGTTTCATAAGATAAATAAAAATAATAAGAGAAAATTATTAATTTGTTCAAAACTACGTTGTTTTACAATATAAATATAGGTATTTGAAATCTCCATTTATTTTGAATCTGTAATCCAAATTGCTCTAAATATTCCAAAAAATTTTAGATAAAAATTTAAAATTTCTACTCCTGTACAGAAATATTTTTTAAATTCCCCGTTCTTCAGGTCCAGTTCAGAGAATTTATATTTTTTAAACTGCTCCTCGTGATTAGCCTACACAAAAATGTTCATATTTATATTAAAAAAGTTTTTAAAGAAAAGTACAAAAGGCATTATGATTTAACATTTCATTCATACTTAATTCATAGTGATGTATATGGACCATTTAGGGAAATGGCTAGAGGTAGTTTCTACTACTTTATAACCTTTATAGATGATCTATCAAGGTATGGCCATTTGTTTCTTATACAAAACAAAAGTGAATCCTTTGAAAAGTTCAAGGAGTTCAAGGCCCAAGTAGAGAACCAAACTGGGAAAAGTATTAAAACTCTAAGATCAAATCGAGGAGGTGAATACTTGAGTACCGAGTTCATTGAGTTCCTTAAGGAACATGGCATTATATCACAATTCACACCATCGGGAACACCATACTTGAATGGTGTATTCAAGAGATGAAATCATACTTTATTGGCTATGGTACGATCCATGATGAGCTACACCGATCTTCCTATATCACTTTGGAGTTTTGCACTCCAAATGGCTTCCTACATCCTTAATCATATTCCATCCAAATTCATTTCTACCACACCATATGAGATATGGCATGGTAAGGCACCAAGTCTTAAACATATTAAGATTTGGGGGTGACCGACTTTTATTATCTTCCTACTGAACAAGTTATTGTTGTAAGCAGAGATGCCATATTATTGAGAAAAATTTTCTTATAGAAGGTGGCAAAGGAAGGAAGATAATGCTAGATAAGGAGTCATCTAAAGAAGCCCAACAAATTGATCAAATGGATATTGATCAACCCGAAGAGGCTATTCCAATTGAGAATGTCATCATACCAACTCCTAGAAGGTCTAGTAGGGTATCTCATCCTCCGGAAAGATACAGTGTTCTCCATGATATGCACGAGTTGCATGTTTATGAAGAAAGCATTCATGTTTATAATCCTACTACATATAAAGAAGCTTTATGTGGTAAAGATTATTCAAGATGGCTTGAGGCAATAGGAACTGAAATGGACTCCATGTATGTAAACGAAGTCTGGACACTTATTGATCCTCTTGAGGGTATTGTACCTATTGGGTGTAAATGGATCTTCAAGAGAAAGATTAGTGCAGATGGGAAGGTTGAGACTTATAAAGCTAGGCTTGTAACGAAAGGGTTTTACCAAAGACAAGGGGTTAACTATGAGAAGACCTTCTCACCAGTAGCGATGCTTAAATCCATTTGGATTCTTCTTGCTATTACCGTATACTATGATTATAAGGTTTGAAAAATGGATGTCAAGACAGCCTTCCTTAACAGTTATGTTGAGGAAGACATTTTCATGGAGCAACCCAAGGGTTTTGAATCCAAGGAATGCTCAAAAGTGTGCAATCTTAATAGATCAATCTATGGTCTAAAGCAAGCTTCAGGGAGTTGGAACCATTACTTTGATGAGGCTATCCATTCTTATGGTTTTATTAAGAATGAGGATAATCCATGTGTTTACAAGAAGGTTAGTGGGAGCCAACTCACTTTCCTAGGCTTGTATATTGATGATATTCTTTTCATTGGCAATGACATCGATATGATGACATCTATGAAAGTATGGTTGTCTAAGACGTTCTCGATGAAAGACTTAAAAGAGGCTACCTATATTCTTAGGATTCGAGTCTATAGAGATAGGTCGAAGAGAATGATAGGTTTATCTTAAAGTCTTTACTTGGAAAAAGTGTTGAACAAGTTCAATATAGTTGATTCCAAGAGGGGATTGTTGCCTTTTAGACATGGTATCCACCTCAAGACACCCGAGGAAATGGAGGAGATGGCCAAGGTTCCTTATACTTTGGCTATAGGAAGCCTAAAGTATGCTATATTGTGTACTAGGCCGGACATTGCATATGTTGTTAGTGTGGCTAGTAGTTTTCAATCCAACCCAGGCTTAGAGAATTGGGTAGCAGTTAAGGCTATCCTTAAGTACTTGAGAAGGACTAAGGATTTAGTCTTAACTTATGGAGGAGGTGACTTACAACTTACAGGTTTTGTAGATTCTGACTTCCAGTCAGATGTGGATGAAAGAAAGTCTATCTTCAGGTTTGTCTTTACCTGTAATGGAGGTGTAGTGAGCTGGAAAAGTTCCAAGAAAAGTATCACTGCTAATTCCACTATAGAGGTCGAGTATATAGCCGCATCAGATGCTGCTAAGGAAGTTGTTTCGATTCAGAAGTTTATCTCTGATCTAGGAGTTATTCCTTCTATTGAGTCGATAGTCCCTCTCTTCTGCGACAATAATGGAGCCATTGCTTTGGCAAAGGAACTGAGGTCTCGCCAGAAATCCAAACACATAGAAAGGTGAAAGGAAACATGCTATGCAACATACTAAAGCGGAAGGTGTATGCCAAAGAGGGTGAAAAACAAAAATTTTCACTTGCATAGTTCTTCATCAAATGAAGAATTCCTTGCCCAAGATCCAATTTGCAATTAACACATAG
>CATIWO010805287.1:0-11551 GCA_949673435.1 Macaranga tanarius | reverse complement strand
TATATATATATATAACATAAAGCTGTTTCGAATATCACTAAACATAACATATAAAAATATATGTATAAATAAATTGTTGACAGTTAAAAGGTTTATGCGGTGATTACGCCAATGAAATTGAACATACAGTCATATATACTTTGTTTAATTAGGATCTATAAGCAATTATTTGTCCACTAGCTACATGAAGAAACTAAAAAATCTCTTTGTTTAATCATAGTTTAGCATATAAATTAATGGTTGCTAAGCTGCATCTCGTGGAATACCAAAAATGGCACAAAGTATCTACAAAGACCAATAGGGTTAACGTCATAGCCTACAGAAGAAAATATATACATACAATACAATTAGCAATTAAGCGACTTTAGGCTTTTGGAAGCATGTGTAAAGTACCCTTTTAAAAGAAGAATAGAATGCCAGCACGTAAACACTTCAAGTTATATATACATTATTTAATTTCCTTGCTACATTATTTTTTTTAGAACCATACCTAATTGCTTTCTTTTTATTTGTCTTGATTCGTAACTATAAATATCGTTAAATAATAATAACATTAAATTAACATTCGAGGTAGGACTATCACCGAACACAAGTTGGAGTGTTTAGAGTTTGCAACTAGAAGAGGTGGTGTCCTTACAGAGAAGGGAAAGGCAACATGTTTAGAGAAAGTGGTTTCTTTCTTTTCCTCATCATAGACCAAAACCAAACCAAATGCAATATCAGTATTGATGAACTATATATATATATAACCAAATGTAATTATTTTATTTTAAATCAAATACAAATATAAAACTCTAAATCTCATAATAAATTTGAAGAAAATCGTACTAGACTACTACTTAATTTCTTGCAGGGGTGTGCAAGCCTTTCGAGTCGACCGAACTAAAAATCGAACTGACTTGGCTCGGTTTGACGTGCTCATTTAATTTTCATGTGCCAAATCAAACCAAACTAAAATTTGGTTCGATTTAGTTTTATATTTTAAAAAAATTAATTAATCGAATAAACTGAAATTTTTTTTTTTTATTTTTATTTTTAAATTTTTTAAAATAGTATGATAATTTAATATAAAAATATTAAAATAATTACTATTTCTAAAATTTTAATTCGGTTCAATCAATTTTATTTTTATTATATAAATATTAAAATTTTCAATTTAGCTTTTAAAATCGGTTCAGCTAAAAAAAACTGCCAAACAACCAACTGAATGCACGCCTCTACTTTATTATCTTCGTCTTTTTTTTTGTCTTGTTTATTTTCAATAATTGATTGATATGTAAAAATCATGTCAAGGTTTGATATCTTGAGTTTTTTATGGTAGGACAATGTGTCTGTGGGAGATAGATAAAAGTTTCTAAAATTTGGGAGGATACTTATATGTGAGTATGTGACACTTCACAGTTCACACTTTCCCACTTGTTGCATATAGTTACTATAAAGTGAGTTTTCACGTGAAATTGGAAGGCGAAAGCCAACAAGCACAAGGCAACAATAATTATGTCTGTAGTCCATATGTATTTCACCTTTAGCTTCCACTGACTGAAGGTGCACATGTTATATTAATGCGTAAATTGTGGACGTAATTTAAAGAACAAAAAATGGTCAGTCTAACATTCAAGGACTTTGGAAATTTTATTTGAAGAATTCAAAGTTCAAATTGAATTCTTTTATTGGGATAAGAAAAATAATTGTTTCGAGGATAGCCTTTTTTGTTTTTGGGACTTGAATTAGAGAATATTGCCAAAAAAATAAAAGAGAATTTACATTTCTAATAATTTAACGGGCATATGACGGTGTAGAGCAATTAAATCACTTAAATTATATGTCAACAGTTAGCAACTTATTGTGACCAAATAATACTCATTGAAAACAAGATAAAAATGGTCAATCTTGATGCGGCTCCTCGGAGCAGATTGGGATTATGGATAAACTTTTTAATAAACACAAGAGAGTGTAGTTGAGATCCATTAAATTGTAACACAAGTTACACAACACAATGTCAATGTAGGAGTTATACTCACGTAGCCATATCCTGAGGCTAAAGGTCATGATCCTTCACAGTTGCGGCTTCGGCTGTACGATACCAGCGGTGAAGTCATCCGTTTAGTCGGCAAAAATTAAGATCAACGTCTTTTGTCATATTACACCATCACATTAAATAATTATTTGAAATTTTTTTATACTCTACCGATTTAAAATAGTTAAAATTTAATAAATTTTAAATATCAGTAGTTTAGATAATTTTTATTTATTTATTTTGAATGTGTTATATTGAACTGTTATATAGTATTTATATTAATCCAATAAATTATTTTAAAATTAAAAGATTAATAGTTTGGTATAGCTTGATGTACCCCAGATTTTTCGAACAAAAGAAAATTTCCATTAAAATTGATCAAGGGTTACAAGTAAAAACTGATGTATTAGAAAAAATATAGTGTAAAATTTTTTATAAGTACTGATATAACATAATACAATAAATAAATCAAGTATTGTTGATAATGGATTCTGTAACTCTTCTTGTAGTGAAATTCATTAAATCAAATAGATATGAATTATATAAAATCAAATGATCACGTTAAGGTGAGAATATCATCAACTTATTATAACTAGCAAAGTACTTGAAAGAAAATGTAGATCTTTCAACGCCCATAAATAGATCAAGAACCAAACATTATTGATAAATTAAATTATTAAAACACAAAAATAACAAATTTATTTACTAAAATCTTACGAAAAGGAGACATCATCCGCAAAATAAAATAGACTATGGATATATAAAATATATGAGAAAAAAAGAGGTAATTTTGGTCAAAAATGCCAAAACCACCTTATAAAAGCTTAGAGTTAACAAAAATTTGCTAGTGTGCATTAATTCTTACATTTATTGACACGTATATACAATAATACAGTTTCTAAATGTTAATGTAATGTTTCCTCAAAAAAAAAAATGTTAATGTAAGGGAAGAAGGATGACTAAGGCGTTTGATTAATTGAGGAGTCACTTTTGCAGTCTTTCATAGATGGAAAGGGTCAGAGGCTAAGAGGCAACCTTTGGGTTTGTTATGAGGTAAAATGTTTTATATTGAGATGCAAGACAATCGCAAGCACTTGTAAATAATTTGAGTATAACACGTACCAATCTCCCTATAGATTTTTCTATCATTAATATTGGGCAGATTTTAGTAGGGTAGGGCCATTTCCGCATCTTTTTGCACATTTTTATGATAAAGACGTTGTCTGGGTAATTCCATATGTTATTCCTATATGATGAATACAAAAATTGAATGGAACATTTTTATTTACACTAATTGCATTACACCCCTAAATTATTATATGAAACAAAAGTTATATATATTATACCTTTATTTTTTTTAAAACAAAAGTTACATAAATTAGTATTTCAAGAATTATATAATATAAACTTTAAAATTAAATAAAAATAATTTTATAATTATGACGAGAAAATTTAGAGTGGTTAGTGAATAAAATTCTTTATTATAAGAATGTAATAAAAGGCTCAAAGTAATAAAAAAAAAACATCATATGAGAGGAGTTGTTCTCGCTTAAACTAGGTCTCGAGTTCAAATTATAATAAATTCAGCTACGTTAAATAGTTATTGGGAGACTTTTTATCCTTATGGTCTTATCCAAATCAAACTAAATTTACCAGAATTTAATGTACTTGTGGATTCATGGTTTAGCCGGCCCGTAAAAAAAGCCTAATGATGAAAAATGACAGATAAACCAAAATTGCCAAGGAATTGGAGTCAGACCCATTTGTGAGGAAGCCAAAAATTGTAACCCAAACTCACCAGAAAAGACCAAGCCTAAATACATAACCCAGCAAAACAAGTCCAGGAAGCCGACCCACATGGTCCAAAAGCCCATTAAGCCCATTTTCTTCTGAAGAGGCGCCGCCTCATTAAGATAGAGGCGCACGCCTCTTCGTCACTGAGGCGGCGCCTCTACAGTGTCTGTTCCAAAAAATAATAGCATAACGTGGATCACTCCACGTTCTGTGCGAAAATCATGGAACACATATCTCTCCATGTTCTGCAATGGGAAGGAAGGGAAACCTGAGCTGAGATTCCTCTATAAATGAAGGAATTAAGCTCTGAAGCAAATGGGATTTTTTGGGCTGGAAAAAAAAAGAAATTTTCTTTTTTTTGGCTTAAAAAAGAAAAAACATAAAAAAAAAATCAGAACCAAAAAACCAAACAAAGAGGGCTTGAATTCAAGCATTCTAGAAACTAAAGGGGATTGCTGAATTAATATGAGGGTTAAAACACTTTCGAATTCAAGCTTCACAGTAAAATTCTTTTCTTTTCTTTTATTTTGAGTTCAATTTTTATTTATCTCCCATTGCTCTTGATTTTTATTATTTTAGTATCTGATTTTGATTTCTATAGTGATTTGAAGTGTTTGTGACTTATTTTTGTTGTATTAATCAAATAATTGGATTGTTTGAATTATTTAAAATGTGAAAAAAAAAGTTTTTGTAGAAAACCAGAGGAGAGGCGCCGCCTCTGTTTCAAAGAGGTGCACGCCTCTACTAAATGGGATTACAAAATCAATCTGAGGGCTAAAACACTTTCGAATTCAAGCTTCATAGTAAAATTTTTTTATTTTCTTTTATTTTGAGTTCAAATTTTATTTATCTCCCATTGCTCTTGATTTTTATTATTTCAGTATCTGATTTTGATTTCTATAGTGATTTGAAGTGGTTGTGACTTATTTTTGTTGTATTAATCAAATAATTAGATTGTTTGAATTGTTTAAAATGTGAAAAAAAAAGTTTCTTCAAAAAACCAAAGGGCGTGCGCCTCTGTTTCAAAGAGGCGCACACCTCTAATTCATAGAGGCACACACCTCTATGGCTTATGTGATTATTTAAGTTTCTGACCGTTGTAGCAGAGGCGACGCCTTCCCAGAAGAGGCATGCTTCTCATCCCCGCAGAGGCATGTGCCTCTGTGTCCAGTTAAACAATTTTTTTTCATTTATATTTATCTACTAATTTCTTATTTTTGTAGGATTTCTTCTTTCTAGAGATCTAATATTTTCTCTTGTGATGGCAGAGTAGTATGGATTATTTCCAATATTTTGGAAATTATTATTTAGAATTTATTTATTTGTTTTTTTTATTTATACGCGTAAATGAGTTGTAATCATTTCTCCTTCCTCATTTTCTTTACATGTGATTTTAATTTTTGTTGATGTTATTATTATTTTTAAATTATGTTTGTGGTATATCAATGTATGGATTAATGACTAAATTGCATGAAATTGGACTTAATAAACAAACTTGGATTAAATTGTAAAATTTAAAAATTATTTGGATCTAAACAATTATTTGCATGTAATTAAATGAATAATTAAGTAATTAAAAATAATAAAACATAAAACACAAACGGAGGCCGATCGCGAGGTCAGGTGGGCCATTCAAAAGCCCATACCCAGTTTCCGGACTCAATTTCTGAGGACGGCTGCTGGGCTTCCTCCGTAGAATCCAGTTGCTGTATAAGTGTTCCCAGATTTTATCCGGGTGGCAACTCTCATCTCCAACCAAAGATTAAAAAAGGCCCAAAGTTATATTTCTAGTGGGCCCTGAGCCCACACAGTGCCGTAGTCACCAAACACTTGGGCGCGCTGAACCCTGTCCTGCCGCCTACGGTACACTAAATACTAGTGGTTCAAACTAAAAAGTAATTTTTTCCTTTTTTTTTTTTCAAGTTATTAGAGTAAAATAATAAAAGAAAATATTGAAACATGATTATTCAGGACCAACTAAATAAAGCAGAAAAGGTTCATTTTCCTTGCTGATGGACTGATGGTAGTAGCAGTGCTAGCACTAGCAGCTCCCCGCAGCCACCATGACGGCGTTGGTGGAGTTGTTGACTAATGGGAAGTGGTGGTAGATTTGGTTATAAGTAGTTGATGGACCAGACAATGCAAGTGGGTTGTTGGGAGAGAATTTTTTTTTTTTTTTTTTTTTTGAAACAGAAGTTGGGAGAGAATTGAGATACTGAATATTGAACTTTTTGGTTACTATTTTCTAACCTATTATTAATCACGATCATAATTCAGTATTATTTCCCACCAACCCATCAAATTGCATATTTTTTATGCCCTTAATTTTATGAAGGCACATTACATGTTTCTTTGTTTTTTAATCACCTAATTAGTCAAAAACCAACCTTATTTAATTCATCTAATTTGTTTTACAAAAATTTAAATATTGCTAAAAGGAGAGTTTTGGTCTTTTGGCATTGTGTACCATCAATGATTGTGATGTTTAAACAACTATTAACAAGGTTTCTTTATTGTTAATTGCTTTACTCATTAGCCAACCCTGGTTTCTGCACTCCCTTTTTTTTGGCAAATATGTATTTATAAAATATACAAATATTATTAACTATGAAGTCTACAAAGATAATTTCTTCCAAATTTTCTTAAAAACCCAAAATTTCTAATATCTGAAATAGAAGTATCTTATAATTCATTCTTTTGCTTCAATTCTGATGCTAATGTTTCCTAGAGCTACTATCACTATCAAAACAGCATCTTCACCAACTTTTCTCCATTCTAGATTTGTCATTTACCATAAACATGGGCACAGATATTAGTTTTGACAGAGTTCAAAACGAGGTAATAGTTTTTAATGCAGTGCATGGTGGAATCACTAGAAAAAAAATGGTCTATATATGAAGCAGACAAGGACTGGTCGCTTGCTTAAAATACCGTGGGCAGACTGTACTATTGGTGAAAGCTTCATGAACTTAACCTAGAAGTTTCGGTGGTTCAAAGGCACGTTACATTCCGTGGTAGGTAGCTACCGCTAACAGCCAGGCAGATGTTTGAGTGCTAGATTTTCACTCACTCACTCACATGCTTTTGGTGCCAGGTTCAAATCATCCCTGGTGTCAATTTTGGCTTGCCAAATGATGAGAAAAGATGTACAAGTTTTTTTGTCATCTACTCCTCCTCAGCCTGTTATGGGCAAGCACATAGATGCATAACTGCTTCTTTCTTTTCACTTCCCTATCTTGGCTACCGAAGGCAGTAGTGTACAAGTGGGACCCAAGGAATCAATACAAAACAGTGTTCCGGGCTTAGACAGCCCAATTGCATTGCATCACTTCAAATTTTTTTCTTGATTTTCCTGCACAAATCATCCAATCATGTCACATGATTCTTCTTGTCAGTATCTGAGTAAATGCTAGAAGTTGTTCCAGAAGAGACTTAGATCTTTAATTTAGCAACTTAATTGGAAATGTTCAAGAAAGAAAGAATGGCTCTGCGTGTGTTCGCATCACTTTACAATCAGAAAACGTCTTTGAACAAGAAGTAGCAATTTGTGCCAGGCTTCTTTCACCCTGGCCTCAGCAGTATGGGCTTCTTCATCCACAAGTAAAGGGAGAAGAAAACCTGAACTATACAACTCTGACAACAATTGAAAGCCTCAAAAGCTACACTCAGGTACATTAACAAAAGCAAATAAAAGAATGTGCCAACTCAAATATGGAAAAAAAACCCAACACAAAAATACAAACATGGAAACCAATGAGTTTCCCGGTCATCAATCTCCTTGAATTTGCACTCTTTAGAGCTCAGTGTCACAGAACCGGAGCATCAAATTAGACACAAATGTACGAGCAAAAGGAATATAACTCAGACTGTACCTGAAACATTTCACACTAGAACACGTTAGTGATTTAGACAACCATTAAGCATATCTGACAGAAATTTTATCTTTAACTGCAGAAAATTTGTTATAGTGACTTGTCTTCTATGAATGGCTGAAATCATAGTTTTCTGCATAAATTTGTAAAGTCTACTCATTCATCAAGCCTGAATAGCCTCTTAAATTGGCTGTAGTCCCGCATTATTGGTTGATAGAGAATCAAGCCTTCCACCAAAAAAAGAAAAAGAAAAAAAGAAGAAGAAGAAATGCAAGGGAAATTGTTTGCTGGGTGAATAATAATGAGAAACTCACCAAATAAGGGCACAAACTTCACATATTATTGCAATTACTGTTAAAATCGTGCTATGTATCTGCAATATGAAAAGAAGAAAGCATGAAGAATAACAGCCTGTACCATGATCCGATTATCACAGTAGAAGGGATTCTTAATGAGGGATGAACATATTTAAAAAGACCAGATGAAAGTGGAGGTAACTATTGTGTTCAACACCTGCAGAGACATGGAAACTAAGATGGGTGAAAATGACACATGATCCTATATAAACTTTAAGTCTTTTCAAGAATTCTTCTGACTGGTATAAATAAACAAAGAACATAAAGGAGGGAGGCCATCAGGCTACATGGTGGAATGGAGAAAATGGTTCCAATTTTCAAATTTAATTGTTTGGATGGCTGAGGGGTAATTTGATTGGTAGACACATCACTCCATTGGAGAAAAGGTTAAGTTCAAATCCCCTTTTTAATTAGCTAAAATTCTCACCTTTCTAGAAGAGATGAAATTCCAATGCCTTCCAGTATATCTTAAACACTTTGGTTGTGTCATGTAAAAAGAGTTGAAGATGACAGTTCAGAATAGCAAATAATTATGAGAAATGGGTGCAAGTTTCTCTCTAACAGTCCTGTGATCAATCAGAAAAATGAAGTAGAAAAACTAGTAACTTGAATAAAAAAGATGAGAATGCAAGTTTATCTAGTTGTCGTTATGTAAACAATCATAAAAATTGAGAATTAGGCTTCAACTTGATAAAAATTTCCTACAATGTTCTCTATGTGAAAAACCAAGCTATACTCCAGTGTCAGGCATCATGTTAACATTTTGGTCAACTGATGAATCAAGATTGTTAACTTACCCAGAGAGCACAAATAAGAGCCATAGCAACAAACCCAATGTAAATAGCTGTTGCATAAATGCGGACAGGGTCAAACATCATCCTTAGTTGTTGTGAAGGTCCAATGAGGAAGGCTGTGCTGCCATTCAAGAAAACAAGTTTTGAACATAAGAAACCCAGAAGGAAAAAAAAAAAAAAATCAATTGAACTAAGTCAGATGATCCTACGGAAAATTATCCAAGTACCAATGTGGCATCAATATACTTATGAGTTCTGACATATGCTCTTGAACTATTAAAATCATTTCCAAGGGCATCATAGGAGCAGGCTTGGAGGGATGTGCAATTCTTGAATTAAAAAAAACTTATCAATTGAAATGAGTTTTCTATGATAAAAATCCAAAAATTTTCATATGATAATTTTCAAGATAGAGCCAAGAATGGCACAAATCTGCTAAATGTCAAGAAGAGATGCAATAATTAACACAAGGATGAGAGAGCATAAAAACATGGAGAATAAAAAGTTCCTAGCAACAATACTTCTGATAATGGAAGGAAGATCATATGGATTGCAGTTGAAAGGTTATGGATTGGACATACATAGGTTGACCAAACAAAACAAATAAACAGGAGAAAAATTCAGTAGAGAAAAATTCAGTAAAGAAAAATCATGTCGCATAGGTACATAAGGTTTCAAATGCACAAAAGATTAAAGGAAAAATAAATCAATTTACCTTCCAACTGCCAAAAGATTACCAAAGGTGAATAACACTGCAAATTTGATAGGCTTCAAAATAACAACCAATGACTGCCAACAGAAGCAACAGCTATGAACTTTCAATGTCAATATCAATATCAATGCATCCAAATAAATCTTCAGAAAAGGAAAAAAAAATCATCAACCCAGAACAATTCGTAGTTTTTTACTTCATTATCTTGAATTTATCATAAAATTGATAAATTATAGGAAACATACCAGAAACATACAAACTAGTCCGACGATCATACACGCTGCAAATGCGTACATTCTCTGATGATAGTAAAAAAAACCCAGAAACAGCATAAGCTTAAACATGCTCAATGTGTTTAAAGAAAAAAAAAAGGAATTGGTAAAGATTGAAACTTTAATGAAAAGAAACCTGAGTAGGAGAAATAGAACAAAACCCATCTGATTCTTCATCATCCAACAATCTCTCTCCATCATCGTCTCCTCCTGACAGCAACTGTGTTAGCCTCTGCATTATTTTCCTGCTTTCCAAATTCACATTCTAAACTCTCAACTTAACTAAATTTTTTGTACGTAAAACGACGTCGATTTGTTATTTTTAATGACCAATTTGATCCTTATATTTTTAACTCTTTGTTCAAGTTAAGACACAACTTACATTTTTTGCATTTATAATTTAGGGATAAGTACAAAAAAAAAAAAAAAAAATACTATGTGGTATTTTTCGTAACATTTAAAGGTATGTGGTTTGATTTCACTTGTATTTTAGTTTTCTACTTAGTAATATTATTAAAAATATATCATGATAAAATAATATGAATATTTAATAGTAAAATTATTTACTAAGTAGTTTATCATTTAACTAACTAAAATAAATTTACAAAAAATAAAAATAAGATGTATTTTTTATTTTATTAGTAATAAAAATAAATAATTTTTAAAATAAATTTATGATATTTCTAAAAATATCTAAATAGTTATATTGATGGTAAATCACATGTAAAATATTTTTATTAGTGAAAGATAGTGTTATATTGATATTTTATTATAAAATAGAGTCATTCTACTGTGCAAATGTTTGCACCGGTACAAATAAAACTATTAGCCATTAGATTAATTGTCATTTAATTGTAACCATTGATATATTTTACAGTACTGATACACTAAAATAATCAATGGGTGTAATTAAATTAAAACTAATCTAACGGTTGTAATTTCATTTGTACCAGTACAAACATTTACACTATAACAAAAGCCTATAAAATAATGACAATATTAATTGAGAGAAAATTAAAGAAATAAAACATAAAACCACGTACATGTAAATGTCACGAAAAAAATTACGGACCTACAAGTGAAAATGCCTACGTACTTATCCTATAATTTATCTGAAAATTACTGTTTATGGGAGTGACTTTTGAATAATAATTACGAATAGACGAAACTACCCTTAATCAATCGATGAATTTTTTTGGAAAAAAATTCTGAGGGATAAACCCTAGAGAGTAGTCTAAATTCGCCGTGAAATCTCCATTTCTAAACGGTTTCCAGAGGAACACCGACCGGCGGAGGAAGATGTCGTCGACGCTTTTGGAGGTAACACGAGCAGCTCATGAGGAGGTGGAGAGGCTAGAGCGACTCATAGTGAAGGATCTCCAAAATAAGCCATCGACAAGAAAGGACGGTCTCTATCAAAGCCATCGCGTTCGTAACATGATCGATGAACTCACCTCTACTACGCACAAACTCGTAATTTTCTTACTTCATCAAACAAATTCAACACTTCGCTTGTTTCAAATCATTTTTTGTGATTTTGAGCTTTTTTTTTTTTTTTTAAATTTTTTCTTTGATATTCAGATTGAGATTTACGAAGATAAGGATAATGCTAGAAAAGATGAGATTGCTGCTCTCGGAGGCCAAACAGCTACAGGAACAAATGTGTTTAGTGCTTTTTATGATCGATTGAAAGAGGTAAGAACATAGAATTTGATGTTATTTTTTTAATTGAAG
>CATIWO010805285.1:0-12659 GCA_949673435.1 Macaranga tanarius | reverse complement strand
CTATATACTTGCAGAGTTTTTACCAAACAATATTTCACACTCATCAAATTTCCCCACACTTGAGCCTTTGCTTGTCCTCAAGCAAAACAAGAGAACAACCTATTTATACAAAGAACCAACATCATGAGTAGTTTTTAACTTGAGGAACCATCCTAATCTCCCATTAATACAAAATTTAAAAACTGAAAATCAAAGCAATAACTCATAACCAAGAACATAACAATTACTAAGTGAAAAGCAAACTCCCTCATTGAATTCATGAAAGAGCATGATTAACAGCCAAGAAAAATAAAAGTAGGCATGAAACACTAACACTCAAGTAGTTCTTTTATTAATAATACTTAAAAGGAACACAATTTATTCCTTAGAATCTTCTTATTCTAGTATCCCCCACCTTTCCATATTACTCAATATGGATACCTCAACAACGTCCTTTGGATACTCATACCCTTCACGAGTGCATTTTATGCTCCATCTCACCTAAGAAACCTATTTATTTACTTATTTATTCTTTATTAGGTGCCTATATATATATGAACCACATGAAATTTTTAAATTTCTACAAATATCTTTCTCAACTATCAAGCACACTATTTCAATCACTTAATGAAGGAATAGCATTAAATTTATTAAAATTTAAAAATTCTTAATCACAAGTTATTCCTCTAACTTAATAATCCAAACCAAGCATTAAAAGGATATTAACACACTTATTTAAGAAAAACACACTAGTGATACTAACTCTTATCACAAATAGGCTCAAAAACTCAAGTGAAAGGTCTTTTATTCATGCAACAACACATAAAAATGAAAAACATAAAATAAAAACAAAAACAAAAAAATAAAGGGGAAAGAAAACTCCCTTAGTCAGATGCATTCAAAGACGAAGTCTTTGGAACTATGATCTCAATAGATGGCTTCGTTGACGCCTTGGTTCCTTTGCTTTAAGAGATCAATTGCTTAAGCTCTTTCACTTCAGCCATTAGATTTTCTATTGTTGCATCTTTTAGAGTCTCATAAACTTCAAACTTGGTGATCACATCCATCATTATGTTACCAAGCATTTCATCAGTTCGATTTGCTACATCTTCTACCTTCTTTTCGATTCTCTCAATACTATCTTCAAATCTCTTCCTTTTTACTGCTTTATTCTTTTTCTTTGCTTTGGTTTTACGATCGTTCTTATTCACCATTGTATTGTCGTGAGCTACTTGAGGTTTGACAACTTCTTCCTCCTCGTCACTGACGTCGTCAAAGTTCTCTACCACTTTAGGTAGAGGAACATCTCAATGTCTTAAGGCGGTTTGATGCAGCTAATAGCATCTTCTATTGTCTGCCTCTTCTAGCCTTCCAAAATCTATGATAATCTCAGCTCTGACTAGAAAATCCTCATTAAATATCTCACGTTCCAATGGTGTAAAAAGGATGAGTTTCCTTGGTATAAAGTGTATGGCCATGCCTATGATAATATGGCCCATCTATGTTGCACGGACACCTCTATTAAGAGTCGTGTCCCGTTTCGGAAATGTTTCGGACACCGACACGTTTCAGAAACTTGTCGGAAACGTTTCGGGGCCGTATCTGCAAATAAAATAAAGTTTCAGGGCTGTTTTCAAAGATAAACCGGAATTAGATGCCGGATTTCTTGAGTCTGCTAACCTCTCATTTGATGACTCGAAATTAGAGACAACATTTTTCAATACAGATGTCAGTGAGAATGTGTAATATTTTATAAATTGATGTGTAAAATATTTTAGATGGATAATTATTTATTTATGATTATTAATAAATTATATATTATTAAGGGTGTTATTATTTTATTTATAAATATATGATAAAATGAATATTTGTTGATTTTGAGTTGTAAAAAAATGTTTTTTTTTGTATTTATAAATATTGCTATCATATTTTTGGACATATTTGACAATTATTTTTATGATAAAAAATATCATTAACCATAAAAAATACACTTTTAAATTGAACTTAATTCATAATTTATATAAATTAAAATTTATAATTTTTTATATTTATAAATTTACTCATATATTTTTAATATTTATACATTGACCTCTATATTTTTAATATTTATAAATTGACCCCGGTGTCCCCATTTTCTATATTTTCAAGAAAAATCGTTTCCCCGTATCTGTTTCCCCGTTTTCCGTTTTCACATTTTCCGTTTCCGTGCTACCTAGTGGCCTATGGACATCAATATTTTTCATCCCTGCACAACACGGCACATAGAACGAAACACAAGATATGCACTATTCACCCTATGGTTAGTAGCCCTGCACCACATCAGGAATAGTTCATCAGGCATAACCTTTGTACTCTCATTCCTACTACAAATGGTATGTGCTATGAATTTGTGCATCAATAAATATGACTGACTATCAATTAGGCCACTAAGTATAGTGTCTCCACGACTTATTCTATCCCCTTTAGTAATTTCAGCCCAAAACCCAATCATGTTAAATTCGGGAGGAGGGTGACAAATACCCCCTTTAGAGAAATTAAAAATTTTAGTCATGAGATCATAATCAAACTCATTTTCTTTTCCAAAGACACTACATGCAAAAATTCTCTGTTCTTCATCTTTGATTTTCAAAGTGGTGTAGAATTCAATGGTAAATTCAAGAAACACATCATATTTCACTGTTTTCAACTTAAACTAGCCTAGCCTTTTACACAACACATTCATAAAATCATGCATTCCAATATCCTTCATAAGTTGATCATTAAAGTATTTAGGCATACATATGTTTCTTTTATTAAGAGAATAGAATCTCTTACCTTCTTCATCTGAGAAAATAGGGAAGAAAGCATCATACTTCTCTTTGAGATCCGTTGGCTTAGGTCTTATATACATTGGAGACTTTCCTTTTGTATTGGACCTTCGGCTATTTCTAGACATGCTATTTGAACCCATTAGGCAGCAATAAAATAATTGTAGAGAATAAAGATGCAGAGAATTTAATTGAGATAAAAATGTAGAGAATGTAGAAGTTCTGAGACTTAAAACAATCCTCTATCTATAAATAGAAGAATAAAATTAGAGGTTTACAAGGACTACACAACTCATCTCCTAATCCTATGTGAAAAGATAAATTTTATTGAAAAATAAATACTCACTATCCTAATAGAAAAAGGACATGTAAATTAAAAAATTAAAAAAAAATAAAAAGAAATAAATTGAAAATAACAAAATTAAAATTGATAAATTTTATTATTTTTTTCCTCCCCCACACTTAAATTTTGCAATGTCCGCATTGTATGAAAAATAGAAAAAAATTCAGGTATGTGCAAGTGCAGGTCGTATGCCCATGCACATGGGCGTGCCTGCCTCGCGCTTGGCACAGCTTAGCGCTCGCACACCCATGCGCATGGGCATCCCTGTTTTGGCATAAAATAAGGTAGTTTGACATGCTCAAGCACATGAGCGTGCCAAACACCTCCAAATCACTAAAAATTGTAAAATTGAAGTGTAAAAGAATTGGAATTGGAACAAAAACACATTTAACATTAGAAATTCAACACAATTACACTAATAACCAAATCACAAAACATACATCAACTCAAATAAAACAAAATACAAGACAAAAACAACAAACTTAACACAAGACACTTGACTACTTTTCCTCAATGCTTTAATTGTCATGCCCCGAATCTTGTGGAGGGTGAGGAGGTGGGAAGAAGTTTTGTGAATGGAGATAGGCCATCAAGTTGTGATTTAGCATATTGATGTCTTGACACATATGAGCTATGTTGGTGTTCATGCCATGTGCCAATGAAGGGAGCTCACCAACATTTGCATCAATTACTCCCATTTGTAACTCTAGATCATCCATTCGTTGCATTACATCATAGATGTCTTCACTTTTCTCCTCTTCTTCCATTTCTCGTAGTGGTGGAGCATGAACAAGATTGTAACTTCAGGTCCCTCCCTTGTAACCATACCCATTGCTACCATCATCGGAAGATCGATCAAAAAAGGTCCCTTGAGCTTTTGAAATGGAATATTGTCAACATCGAACCCAACATAACATGTGATGTTGGTGATCAATCCACCAACTTTTATTGCCCTCGATGACTTAGCAACTACATCTTTCAATTTGAGAGCTATTGCATGATAAATATCCAATTGTATATTATTACACATACAATACAAAACAGTTATCTCAGTCGTAGTTACCACTAAATCACCATCTTTCCTTGGGAATAAAGAATGAGCCATCAACCTATAAAGATATTTGAGAGTTGGTGATTGAATCTAGGATTCCTTTGCTGCCTTTGCTTCATAAGAACCCTCCCTTTGGCCGATTATTTCTCTCCAAAATACATCTCAATCAAATTGGACCATGGCATTTTAATTTAGTGGGAAATTATATGCATCATTCAACTCGAACAATCCTATGGTATGTTCTATGTTTCCCAACTGAAATCTCATAAGCAAAGAGTGTTCATCAAAATGAAATAAGGATAAAAATTCACAAGTGAGCCTAACATAGGTTGGATATTATAGCAAAACACATGCTTTCCACCCCATCCTAGCAATGTACATATTCACTTCTTTAAACAAGCCTACCTCTCTCAAAGTATGAGCACTCATATATCTATTAGGAACAGATTTTCTAGAGAGTAATTATTCATACTTCTTCCTTTGCCCCTCATGCCCAAATTCAATTTGACTAGGAAAGGGTCTTACCATTAAATCTTCATTAGCTCCACCTGGATTAGAAGAACTTCCTCCTCTTGCTCTTTTAAACCTTGGCTTCACTTTTTTGGTAGCATATATCTTCTTCCTTGGATCTCTCTCCATTGATGAAGATGAAGTTGAGGAACTTTTCTTGAGAGAGAATTTGGCTAGAGAGAAAACATTTGTGTAGAGAATGAAGAAGTAGAGATGTATGGGGAAAGAAAAGAAGATGGTGGTGTTTATATATAAAGGGAACTGAGGATTAAAAATGAATAAAGGTGGGGAATTGAAGAATTGGGGAGAGAAAAAGTAGTCAAAGTTAGAGATTTCAATGTATTGGAAATAGGAAGTGTAGGGAAATTGGGAGAATTGAAGAACCCTAGGATTTGGGAAGTGGAAGATGTTAGGAAGATGAAAGGTGTGTGGGAACTTGAAAGATTTTAAAGTTGGGCACATTTTTTATGCACTTTTCGTCTTCTAGTGAACATAAATTTGACAGGTCACAAGCCCATGGGCATGGGCATGTTCTTGTGTTAGCCATTTTGGTAATGGCACGCACAAGCATACGCATGGCCATATGCCTACCTACCCTTGTGCTAATACTAGTACCTCTAATGGACAGCCATGCACATGGCCATGCCTAATTTAACTAATTTTTTCCTGGTTTGGCATGGTCATGCACATAGGTGTGCCAAACATCAAAATTTCTAATCTAAGCTGACAAATTAAGTTACATGACTAGCAACAAGGTGTACAACCTCTTTATTTGGTTAAAACATGAAAAACTCGAGGGTTTAAACATACATCATGTAATCTCAAGCACTAAATTCCCATACATATATACACTTACTACTCTCGTGCTCCTCTACCTCTTCAAATCTTTATCTTGATAAAGCTTCTTCCCTTCATTCCTACAAAATACAAAGAAAATTTAAAAATTTAAACACACAACTAGAATTAAAACAAAGAAAAAGAAAAAAAAAGCTTGGTTGAGCTCCCAAGAAGTGCTCTTTTAGGTCTATGAGCTTAGACCATCATGCTCTTTAGAGTATTAAATCAGCCAAAAAGGCTGATTGGCACAAGTTCTCCTATGTGCCTCTATGGTAGATTTTGATTCTTTGTCCATTAACTTTGAACTTGTCTCCTTGAGTTTCGTAAACTTCCACAGCTCTATAGAGGTAGACATGGCTCACTACAAATAGTCCCGACCACCTACTCTTGAGCTTTCTTGGAAACAATCTGAGTCTGGAGTTAAATAGTAACACTTTGTCTCCTTTTTGAAAACTCTTTATCCTCATCTTAGCATCATGCCATTTCTTTGTACATTCCTTGTAAATTCTGGAGTTTTTATATGCCAACTCTCTTATCTCCTCCAATTCACTCAATTGTAAGACTTTTTTTTCTGTGACTTTCTTGCAATCATAATTCAAAGCCTTGATTGCCCAGTAAGCCTTATGCTCAATTTCAACAGGAAGATGAAATGCTTTTCCATACACCAACCTATATGGAGACATTCCAATAGGTGTCTTATAGGTTGTTCGATATGCCCACAAAGCATCATCCAACTTCCTTGCCCACTCTTTTTTCGACTTGCTTACTATTCTTTCAAGAATTCTTTTTAACTCTCTATTGCGTACTTCTACTTATCCACTTGTTTGGGGATGGTATAGAGTGGCTATCTTATGTTTAACTCTATAACGAGCTAGTAATGCTTCCATGTTTCTATTAAAGAAATGTGTTCCACCATCACTTATGATAGCTCGAGGCATTCTAAACCTAGCAAAGAGTTTACTTAGAATTTTGCAAACTACTCTTGCATCATTTACCACACAACCTTGAGCTTCTACCCATTTGGAAACACAATTTACACAAACAAGTATGTACTTATTTCTATCTAAAATAAGAAATGGCCCTATAAAATTTATGCCCCACACATCAAATATTTCTACCTCAAGAATTCCTGATTAGAGAATGTCATTTTTTTGAAATGTTGCCACTACTCTGACATGCATCACAACTTAATACACAATTTTTTGCATCATGAAAGAGAGTAGGCCAATAGAACCCTACTTTAAGAACTTTTGCAGCAGTTCTTTGCAGACCAAAATGACTACCACTAACCATTCCATGACAATGCTGCAAAATTAAACTGGTTTCTTCATCTTCTACACATCTTCTTATCAAACCACCATTGTATAGCTTCCAGAGATAAGGATCATCCAACAGATAATACTTAGAATCATGAATGAGCTTCTTCCTCTGTTAACTGTTGAATTCTTCTAGAAACTTCCTATTTGACATAAAGTTAGCTATATCCGCAAACCATGGTGCATTTAAACTCTGGATTGCTAATAACATCTCATCTAGAAATAGCTCTTGGATAGGCTCTTCCTCCTCATTGTATTCTTGTTCTAGCTCCAATCTTGAGAGATAATCAGATACTACATGCTCTAATCCTTTTTAATTTTTAATTTTGATGTCGAACTCTTGTAAAAGTAGTACCCATTGTATGAGCTTTGGCTTTGAATCCTTCTTATTCAAGAAGTATTTCAATGTTGTATGATCTATATACACAATAACTTTAGAACCAAGTAAGTAAGATCAAAATTTATCAAAAGCAAAAATTACTGCTAGCATCTCCTTCTCAGTTGTGGCATAGTTGAGTTGTGCATCATTTAAGGTTTGGCTTGCATAATAGATGACATGAAGTTTATTCTCCTTCCTTTGGCTAAGTACAGCTCCTATTGCATGATCACTTACATCACACATTAGTTTGAATCGAAGATTTCAATTTGGTAAGACAACTATGGGAGTTGTTATCAATGCTTCTTTTAACCTATCAAAAGCTAATTTACAATCGTTAGTAAAGTCAAATGAAGCATCTTTCTCAAGTAATTTATAAAGAAGTTTAGAGGTTTTTGAAAAATCCTTGATAAACCACCGATATAATCCTGCATGGCCTAGGAAACTTTGAATTTCTTTGACATTTATTGGATAATGAAGCTTTTCAATGGTCTCCACTTTTGCTTTGTCCACTTTAATACCTTGTGTTGAAATTTTGTGCTCAAGAATAATTCCTTCCTCCACCATAAAGTGACACTTCTTCCAATTTAGTACCTAATTTGTCTCCTTACACCGTGTAAAAATTTGCTCCAAATTCTGCAGACATCCTTCAAATGAGCTTCCATAAATTGAGAAGTCATCCATGAACACATCTATAATTTCTTCTACCAAGTCTGAGAATATGACCATCATGCACCTTTGGAAGGTTACTGGAGCATTACACAATTCAAATGACATCGTTCTATATGCAAATGTACGATAGGGACATATGAATATCATTTTCTCTTGATCTTCTGGAGCAATTGCTATCTGATTATATATCGAATAACCATCCAAGAAATAGTAGAAGGCGTATTTTGCTATCCTCTCCAGCATTTGATCAATAAATGGTAGTGAAAAGTGATCCTTCCTAGTAGCCGAATTCAGCTTCCTATAATCAATGCACACTTTCCATCCAGTCACTACTCTTGTAGAGATATGTTTATCTTTTTCATTTTCCACCACAGTCATTCCTCCTTTCTTTGGTACACACTGGATAGGACTTATTTATGAACTATTTGAGATGGAGTAAATAATACCGGCATCTAGTAGCTTGACCACCTCTTTCTTCACCACTTTTTGCATATTTGGATTGAGTCTCCTTTGCCTTTCAATGGTTGGCATATATCCATCTTCCATTAGAATTTTAGGCATGCAATAAAATGGACTTTTCCCTCTTATATCCAAAATTTGCCAACCAATTGCTCTTATTCTCCTCTTGAGCATCTTTACGAGCAAGTCTTCTTAGTTTTGGGTGAGCTTAGAAGATACAATCACAGGTAAAGTTTGGTTTTCTCCAAGAAAAGTGTATCTCAAGTGTTGAGGTAGAGGTTTCAAATCTACATTTGGTGGATTTATGCTTGATGGTGGTGTAGGTTCAGTGTTTGGTAGTTAAATTTAGAAAAAATGGGTTTGGTATTTAAGGTAATCTTCATTTTGGGTGGTTTATACCTGCATACACTTCTCAATATACTCCAATTCATCATTCTTTGCCAAACTCCTTCGTTGGACTTCAATCACACATTCATTCAAAACATCAACTCTATAGCACAAATCACTTTCAGAAGAATGTTTCATACCTTGATAGATGTTTAACTTACAACTTTTCTCACCTACTCTTATAATTAAAGTTCCATCATAAATGTCAAAGATTGCCTTGGCAGTATAGAAGAATGGCATACCGAGGATTAATGGAACATCTTCATCTTCCTTAAAGTCAAGGACAACAAAGTTCACTGGAAAAATAAATTTTTCAGCCCTTACTAGCATGTCATCCACTATTTCTTCTAGTTCTTTTACTGTCCTATCTACCAGTTGTAGAACATTATTTTTTGGTCTTGCTTCTCCAAGTCCTAATTTCTTATAAATGGACATAGGCATAAGATTAATAGAAGCACCTGAATCACATAAAGATTTTTGAAATGATAAATTCCCAATAAAATATGGAATAGTAAGACTCCCTGGTAGCTTTCTTTTTAAAGGAAGTTTATTTGAGATGATGGCACTGCACCCCTTTGTAAGTGTGACTGTCTTAAACTCCTGTAACTTTTTCTTGTTAGAAATCAGCTCCTTCAAGAACTTTGCATACTTTGGCATCTGAGGTAGACATTCTACAAAAGACATGTTGATATGGAGTGTCTTGAATCTTTCCAAAAACTTTATAAACTACTGGTCATTCTCCTTTTTCTTTAACCTTTGCGGATATGGTACTGGAGATTCATAGGGTTGAATTAGTGGTGGCTTTGCTTTTTTTTTGTTCTCCTCCTTCACTTCTGGCTCTTTTGGTGTCTCAGCCCTTTCATCATCATATTCTTTCTCTCTTGCATTCTTCTTTTCTTCATACTCCATTATTGCTTTAAGGGTTTAAATCTCTGTACCGCTTCTCAAAGTGATAGCCTTTACTTGCTCTTTTGGATTCTTCTCAGTATTACTGGGTAATGCACCTTAATTCCTATTGCTAAAGAATTTGCTAGCTACCCCATTTGTACTTCTAGATTGTGAATTAAAAAAGAGTGATTTTAGATTATTTGCTCTATCCTCTTTTGAGCTTAATCTTTGATGACATCACATCTATGAATTTCTCCATCTTGCTCTCTATTGAAGTTTCAGAGGATAAACCTTTGTCTTATTGAAATTAAGGTTGAGGTTGGTGCACATTCTGACCTCCAAATCCTAGTGGTGCTTGTGGTCTCCACTTGTTATTTCCTTGATTGCCCCAACAGAGATTTGGATAATTCCTCCAACTTGGATTATAGGTGTTACCATAGACTTAGTTTTAAGGTCCTTTGAAGTTGCCCACGCAGTTGACTCCCTCTGTAGTCATTCCTTACATCATTTGATATTTTATAGTAGGATGACCTCCTTGACATAGTTCACATGAGAAAGACAATATACATACTACATTCACATTCACTTTGTCCATCCATTTTGTTAGAGCATCAAGCTTTGCATTCAACATGGTAAAACTATCCACTTCTATAGGTCCATCTTTCTTTGTAATGGTCTTTTCTTTAGACCATAAATTTTATGTCTTTGACATGATAGTACCTCTAGCTGCTACATCAATGTTGACTCTTACTGTATGATTGACTCCTTAGTAGAATGATTGCACCAAATCCCATGCAAGAATCAACTGAGGTGGACACTACTTCTGAAGGTCTTTAAATCTTTCCTAACACTCATAGAATGTTTCATCATCTCTTTGAAAGAAAGAGTTAATCTTTCCTAAACCCAAGTGTTAATGGAGTTGGGTGGCAAACTTGTAAACCATCTCTTTGCTCTGTCCATTAAGGAAAATGAGAAGAGAATCAACTGGATTGCATCAGACTGTACTCTATTCATCATGAAGGTAGAACAATACTCCAAGAATCTAGACATATGACCAAATGGATCCTCATATGGTAGCCCAATAAATGGTGAGTTTTGGATCATTTGAATCATTACCGGTTTGATTTCAAAATTATTTGTTGCTACTGTCGGCCTTACAATTGGTGTTTGATCACCTTGCACATTAGGATTCATAAAATCTCGCATGGTTCTCTGACCATTCTGAGGATTTTGAAGAACTGGTTGCCTCGGTGGGTCATTCCTTGCGTCATCTCCTAAGTCCATTTTGCTTGGTGATTGTCGAGAAATGATTGTTTATTTCTTTTTCTCTTGAACTGTATTTTCTAACTCCAAATCAAGTGGTATCAACTCAAGTCCTTATTTGTTTGCACTTCATGTTATATACATCAAATAACACAAATTCTTATAATACCATAATTAGAACCAAAATTAAAAATAACATCTAAATCAAGCAACGTAATTTTCTTAACAATATCAATCCTTTGTCAATCCCCGGCAACGATGCCAAAAACATGATGTAGTGTAAAATCTATAAGTACACAGAATCGTATCAAGTAGTAAATAAAGATATCATCCCATAGAGATTGTGAATTGAGTATTACAATACTAACTATGTTCGTTTGTTTAGACAATGAAATAGAGTTTAGATTTCTTTAAAAACTAAAACTAAATCAAACTAAAATAAAATTCAAATTCAAAAACATATTAAAAGCTATGGTTCTTATTCTTAATTAGACCATTTCATAGAATTGATTACCCAACTGAGTCTACACTAGTTCTCATTCATTTTGAAAGGATCTTAGAAACTATAGATTTTCCTTTGAAATAAACGTATAATTAATTAGAGATTAATTAACACTAAGCTTACTGGCTCTCACCAACCTAATGCCTTTTGATTCTAATTTTAAGTTACAGCCTTTAACCAATATTAATCCATTTAACTGTCTCTCAACTAGCTAAGCAATCAATAGATCATTGCCTAATCCTACAGATACTATCTCTTGATTAAGCCTATAGTGTCAATTCAATTCTAGGGTGATCAGTCCTAAAATAATATTAAGCACAAGATCTAGCAACCTAACAATAATCACAATAAGCACATGGTCAATTTAGAATAAGAACCTTAAAAAGGATCTAGCTACTCTTGTTAAAGATAAAAGAAAATAAACAAGAAATGAAAACCAATCTAAACATAATAACTATTAAATAAAAGAGTGATACAAGAAAAATCCCCTTCCAAATGATGTAAGGAGGCCTTGCTCTTCTAACTTCAAGCCAAGTATCCCTTCTACTAAACAAAACAAAATGAAAATGTCTTCTGAAAAACCAAGAGAATAGAGAACTAAAAATAGAATTAAAACTAAAAAAACTCCTTTTTTAATGAAAAAACAAATGGTTCTCTTTAAATGACCTAGTTTCCTAATGAAAAAAGTCATTTAAACTCTTTCAAACTGTATCTAAACATAGGCTTAAAAGATGATTTTCTATCTATCCAAACTCTAGCTGAAAATCCACTTTTGATTGGCTACCACATCATTATGTACAGGCACGCAACAATTAGACACGCTCATGCATCAAAATAGCTCTAAAATCTTGGAATCAGGCATGGCCGTGCGCATGGGCATGTGACTGGCATATAGGCATACGCATGATCATGTGCTCTGTGACTGGTCCTTCTTCAATTCAGCTATGGGCAAGTGCATGGGCATGTCATTCCACACATGGGCATGCACATGGCCATGTGCCCTGATGTGAAACTAACTTCCAACTTTAAGCTTCAATCTTATCCTTATCTTCAAGCCCTATCTCCATCTCTTCTCAAATGCATCCTACAACCACAAACTAAACAAAAATTACCTATTTAACACAAAAGTACTTAAATTAAAATAAAATAACAAAACTAACTAAATTAACTAAAAACTAACTAAACAATACAATTCTAAACTAAATATGCAATAAAATAAAGTGCGCAACATATACATATTTCACACTCATCGGTATTTGAATTAGTTAT
>CATIWO010805271.1:0-11729 GCA_949673435.1 Macaranga tanarius | reverse complement strand
GTTAAAATATAAAACTCATCATGCAAGACTCTATGATGATCTCAGGTCTGAGGATTACAATAACATCATTATAATGAGAATAACTTATGACAATTATCCATGTAGTATTCTCATAGTGGGTCAATCCAGTATATCCTATGTACCTATGACTTGACTTTGTATCTCGTATACATGATCAGTAAAATATGATCATCAGTCAACCTCATACTAGTCTTTATTCATTATTTTTCCATAATAATGATCGACTAGGGATGATTTAGAATATAACTCATTTACCATATAAGAGTTTTACTATCAAGTCACACACTTGATGATCTTAAATAGAGTTAAACATTCATAGAATTCAATAGAGTCAATATGATAAAAATGCCTATTTATTATAATGATGCAAAATAAATAAAGTCACAATATGGCCAAAATACAATTGGCCTAGGGCACATCACAAACATATTTGCCCCCCAGTAAGATTCTGTTGTCCTTAAAGCTCTTATGATTGCCCTCCCACTTTGAAATTACAATCAATTTTATTTTATATTCCCTCTTTTGCCTAGGCTGCCCTCTTTTGAGAGTTTTCGAACCTAGCTAGGTCTTTCATTTTTTTACTTTTTTTATTTTCCCTTTTTGCTTAGGTCACCCTCTTTTTAGAGTTTTTGAACCTAGTTGGGTAGTTGCAAGATTATGCTGGTGATTAACCATGGTTTCCAGCATGCATGTTATTTTTCACTGACTGCCCGATGTCCATGTTGTCGTAATGTGCTCACCACTTACCGCTTGATGTCAGTGTTGCTGACTTTTTGATGTCTATATTGCCACTTTATCTATTGATTATAGAATTTACTGCTGATTCATAAAGTCCATGTCTGACACTTCGTGTGCTAATATCACGTCAATCTTATATGATCACTCATTCGTTATAAATATACACGCTATATTATGCTTGTTATTGATCAATCTCTTACAAGTTTTCTAGTCAACTATTTTTTTCAACTCACAATTGGCAAGGTTTTTTATTTTAATTCTCAAATATTAGAAGAAAAATTTTCAATAGTTGCACAGGGATCAAATTTTTCAAATGTGGGTGGCATGATTGTATGAATAAGGATTTTTCTTTTCCTTACTTTTCCCTTTCATCATTTCTTTCTTTATCTTTATCTTTTTTTCTTTTTGTCTTTTCTATTTTTCTTTTGTTTTTTACTTTTTCTTCTTTTCTCCTTTCATCCATCAAGCAAGAATAAGTTGTATTTCCCTCATTTGTTTTTCTTTTCTTTTCTTTGCTTTGCTTTTTTTTTTTTAAAGGGTCAATTTATTTTATACAAAGGATAAGGTAAGATTCGTGATGCCCAAAGAAAAATTGAAAGTCGATTTTGACATTTGGCTATTTTTTATTCAATGGAATTTTTTTATTGTTTATCTCTTTCTCTCTCTCTCTCTCTCGCATAATATAGTGTGCATAATCATAAAAAATTTGTAATCATATAAATCGGGGCAATCTAACATCCATTAACATAAAAAGATAAAAAAAATTACAGCAAAATAGTATTCTAATTTATTACAGCCATCCAACTTTAAGTCAGCTTCAACTTCCACACCAAAGCGGTACAATTCTTTAAAATTCCTTATGCCCATGTTCTTCAACTTATCAGCGATAGGTGGAATGTAGGCTTCTACAGCTATGAGCAGTTAATCTGATTCTGTAGATTTATACTTCATCTGAGCCAACTTTCCTCTCCATCTAGTCAGGAAGCCCGTGAAGGATTCATTAGGCTCCTGCTTTATATTCTATAATTCTTAGAGAGAGACCTCAAACTGAGAATTTAGCCGTATTACTTGATGAAGGCTAAACAAAGCTCTTTCTAGTCTTGTTGAACATGCGCATCTAGAGTGTAATACCACTTGACAGTAGCTCCTATTAATGACATCAAAAATTACTTAATGATTTGCCCCTTAGTCAGTCCAGTGGGCTTCATAAAAGTAACATACTGTCGGAGATGAAGGTGAGGATCGTCTATCCCATCATACTTCTTAATGTCTGAAAACTTGAATTTCGGGGGCAGTGGCTCCTCTTCCTCTATATCTAGGTCGGTGAAATCATGGTGGAGCCCAAACTTCTTCATCGCAGCTTGCAGTTTATCCATCTATTTTTTCATATCTTTTTTCCATTTTAGTTCAGCTGAATCCCTTGCTACTTTCTATTTTTCTTTGAGCGGTTCACCGACTATGGTTATGGTTTCAGAATTTTCTTCATCCATAGGCCTCTTTCTGAATATCTTAGTAATCATTTATGTGCATATTTGTCGCACGTCATCCCTGAACTCCTTCAGAATTTCTTGCCTAAAGGATTCTGGATCAAAATTGGAAGGTCCTGACATTTTGTTTCTCTTATAGTGTGGTCTCAATTTACTAAGTGGATTCTTGATATTAGTAGGCCGAATTACCCTTGACTTGCTTCCTGTAAACAAATGAATTTACAAATAAAAATGAGTGATATATATGCATGAAATGTAAATAATTTTTATATTTTTTCAAATTTTTCAAAGAGTTTACAAAAAAAACACAATTAGCAAACACACATAGGTCTCAATAACATCGCCTTCCAACCTTATTCCTCCCACACATGTGTTCAATGTGAGTATTTTGTCCTAGAATTTTTGGTCTAATTTTAATTATTAACAGGGGATGATAAAACTGATGTACATGCAAATCGCTCAAGACGTTTCAAATAAGTAGCATATCTCATTAATAAAACTAAGGTCCAATATAATGGGCCATAGTAAAAGAGCAAAGTCCAATCTAAAATGGTCCATCATTATTGGGCTCAGACTTTATTAATGAGACTACTATATGGCATAAGAACACATGCATTAAAAGGAAAACTTAAGGGCAGTTGCTACGACAGTACATGAGCTGAGTCTCGGGTAAGGTCAAAGGCTCCCATAACTTTATACTTTCTTTCCATCTCCCCACTCATGGGTCTACGCGACGTACTCAATCATATTCTACTATGAGTGACAATAGTCGTGTACCCTACCACTAGGTTTGAGTGAAACATAGGCAACAGAGCAACAACTATTATCGGGTTATTAGGACTGCGTACACAGTATGTGAAAATGTAGCGAATACAGAAGGAATAATTAGATAATTAAAAATAATAAAATATAAAACACTGGAATCAGTTTCTCTATCCCCAGTGGAGTCACCACTGTAGGCCGAAGGGTTCAGCGCGAGCCTAAGTGTTTGGCGATCACGGCACTGTGTGGGCTCAGGTTCACTAGGAGTACAACTTTGGGCCTTTTAATAGGCTATAGTTGGATATTAGAGTCGCCACCCGGATGAAATCCGGGATACTTTTACAGTAATTGGATCCCACGAAGGGAGCCCAACAGCCATCCTCAGATATTGGGTCCGGAAACTGGGTATGAGCTTTTGAATGGCCCACATGTTCTTGTGATCAGCTTCCGTTTGTGTTTTGTGTTTTATTATTTTTAATTATTTAATTATTTCTTTAATTACATATAAATGGTTGTTTTAATCCAAATAATTTTTAAATTTTACAATTTAGTCCCAGTTTGTTAAATAAGTCCATTTTCATGCAATTAGGTCCATAATTCATCACAAGAGCATTCCTCCACACCATTCAATACAAATAATCATAACAACATAATTAAAAATATACAAAGAAAGAGGGAGGAGAAAAGAGTTACAACCTATTTCATGCAAATAAAAAATAAAGAATAAATAATCAAATCACTCCTAAAAAAATAACCTAAAATCCAAAATCAGTTTTTTGGATAGCTTGTGGGCTATCTAATGTTTAGGCCTACAACATAAATTATATATTAATTTTTCCAAAGAATAATAAACAACCTACAAAAAAAATATAAAAAGTTAGTATAAAAATAAAAATAATCAATAATCAAATTCTAACTTAATTAATTATAAGAGAAATTAAAATTAAATCTAAAATTAATTAAAAAATATTTCACAATATCAAATAACCCAATTTATTAAATTAACAAATAATTATTTAATTAATTATGTCCCTAATTAATCTAATTACCATTAATTAATAATTAAATAAAAACATGAATAAAATAAAAATATTAGCAACTAAATTAAAGGAAGAATAAACTAAATAAAAAAACAAAAAAAATGAATAAAGAAATAAAGAAATAAAGAAACAAAATAACTGTAAAAAAATAATAAAGAAAAGTTGAAATCAACGTCAACAGTGCATGGCAACAGTGCCATGCACTGTTAACATGAAAAAAAAAAGAAAAAAATGAAGAAGTCATATAGGCGCCGCCTTTATAGCAATGGGGCGGCCACTCTATTAAAATTTGAATTTCAATTCAATGGGGCGGCGCCTCTATAGCAACGGTCATAAAAAAAATCAAACTATAAAGGCGACGCCTTTGTACACAGAGGCGACGCCTCTTCTAAAATTTCTGGCAGACCACGAAATTTAAAATTTAAAGAAAAATGGATATAGAATTTTTACTGAAAATGATTCTGCCCATCCAATCGATTTCAGACACTCAATAGCTTGAAATTGGATTCTGACTTCAAAACAAATACCACTTCCCTTGATTTTTCTCCCTTTTTTTTCTATGTCGTTTCTTTTCTTCCTCATCTTTCTTTCTATCAATTTTCCTCCATTTATAGAGGTCTTCAACCTCCTTTAATTCACTTTACAGCTGCCTCTCTTCCGTTTCCTCTCCCATGGACGTGGGAGAGGAGTTACAGAATATGGAGAATTCCACATTCTATAATAAATGGCTGCAATTAAAATTTTTTCCTGATCTGGACCATAGAGGCGGTGCCTCTATGGTGTAAAGGTGGCGCCTCTATGGTGTGGCGTCACCTTTGTTTCACAGAGATGGTGCCTCTATGAAACAGTCTCATGAGTTTGGGCCATGTGGGTAGGCTGAAAACTATTTGGGCTTGGTTTATTGGGCTGTATGCTATTTGGGCTCTGATGGGTTTTGGTTCAATTGGGCTATGAGTGTGCTGGGCTTCTCTCAAGTGAGCCAAAATCCAATTCCTTTACTGAGCTAACTAGGCTTACTTGTCATTTTCATCATTGGGCTTTTGTCTCGTGGGCGGGGTCAAACCATGGGTCCACAATAATATTGAAGTCGACTAAAGTCTGAATTTATATATTTTTAATATTTAATATTCAAATTTAATTATATATTTACTTTGTGTAATTAAATATTATATTTATTTTATTGTATAACTATAATGTATTTTTTTTTTGGTGTATTTATAAAATTTTAGTAGAGTAAAACTTTTTTGTAGTTATGTTCTATATAAGAATAAGTTTTAAGCAGTCATAAAATATTTTAATCCCAACTTAAACTAATTATAAATAAAAATATATTCTAAACTGTATTAAGTTATACTTTTGTCTAAAGTCCATCTTGATATATATATATATATATAATTTTTAATGAATATAATTAATAAATTATAATATTTTTACAGTAATAAAGTTAATTTGATTTCACTAATATAACTATAGAAAATTTTTACTGTATTTATTTGTATATGTAATTTGGAAAAAGAATACGTAAAAAGATATTTAATATTTTAGGAATAAGTACAAAAAAGTACTATGTAATTATACAAATTTTCATTTAAAGGACTATGATATTTTCTGTAATATTTAAGAGTTTGTAGTTTTATTTTACTTGTATTTTACTACCATATTCAATAATATTATTAAAAATATATGATATGATGTTAAAATAATATGGATATTTAATAGTAAAAATTATTTAATTAGTAGTATATCAATCAACTAAAATAAATTTACAAAAGATAAAAATAAGATTGTATTTTTAATTTTATTATAAATAAAAAAAATAAATTTTAAAATAAATTTATAATATTTTTAAAAGTATCTAAGTAGTTATATTAATGGTAAATCACAAGCAAAACATTTTCATCAGTGAAATGTAATGTTATATTAAAATTTTATCATAAAATAATGACTCTATTTGTTAATAGGATATTAAAGTATTAGAAACTGAAACCACGTATTTCTAAATATCATGAAAAAAGTCACAAGTTATTAAGTAAAAATACCATAGGTTATTAAGTGAAAATAAATCTAACTACGTGATTTTTTTTTACTTATTTCTATTGTTTATAATTATTTTGGGCCTGACAACTAGGCCTCTTAATTTTTTAAGTTCTCATTGGGCCCCCTTTTCATTTTAGTACATGAACAATTTTGCACGCTGTTGCTGCTCCTCCTCCTTGAGCGCTTCAATTTCGCATTAGGGATTTTTCTTGGAGCGATTATCAATTTCTGCTCACTGAAAATCGCAAGATTCAGCTGCTTCACGATTCTTTGAGCTCGTTGGTTCTGCTCCAGTTCTTCAATTCTTATCTCTCTTTCCATTTTTCTACGGTATTTTACTTTTCCCCTTATTTCCATCACATTTAGGGTTTTCTTGTTTAAATTTCTTGAATCAGTTGTTCATGCCAATTTTGGTTATTTCTTGATTGCAGGAATGCTATGTTCAATCTTTGAATTATAACAATAATAAGACTTAATTATGGAGATTCAGAGTAGTGGAAAGCCGATTGATTCATTACTGGAGAAGGTTCTGTGTATGAATATTTTATCTTCAGATTATTTCAAGGAGCTTTACAGGTTAAAAACTTACCATGAAGTTATTGATGAAATTTACAATCAAGTTGACCATGTTGAGCCTTGGATGACTGGGAATTGTCGCGGCCCCTCCACTGCTTTTTGTCTTCTCTACAAGTTTTTCACCATGAAACTTACTGTCAAACAAATGCATGGTCTTTTAAAGCATAAGGATTCTCCTTATATTCGTGCGGTAATTTTACTTCATTACCCTATAATTCGCTTCCCTTTGTTGCATTTCCTCATTGTTTGTAATTGTATGTTTCTTTAATGTGTATGAATTGTATGTTTCTTTTTGTATCGAGCAGTTTTGTTGTTTCTTGTCTTGATTTGCTCAAAATATTTGTTAGTGTGGTAGTTGCTCCAGATGTTAAAAACTTTTTTCTTTGTTCTTTATTTCTGATATATTTGTTTTAGGAACAAATTCGAGACCTAATGTTATCTCTATGAAGGAGTTGCTTCAAATTTTTGAATCTTAATATTGTATGCAAACTGATAAGTTATCTTTTGCAATAAGCTTCTGAAAGCTTAAACGAGAATGTGAACTTCTTCATGTTTTTATGTTTCTAGATAGCTGACATTGTCATAAAATCTGATTACAAGTTTTTATTTGTTTGTATTTCATGTGAATTGTATAAATATATGTTAATACTTTACTGCTTGGTCCATCAAAAAAATAAACTGTTTGGTTCTTAATGTATTAAACCACTTGCCCATTATAGATGTCTGTCCACTTGGGTAAGGATTAAAGCTCATATTCAATCTGGAAGCCTCTCACTGAAAAGTGAATGTTGGATTAACAATACTTGTATAACAGCTAACTTCTTTCCTTTACTTGATGGGTTTTTCACTGTACGTAAATGTGTGAGATATGTACAAACATGTGTGTCTGAATTTGGTTATAAGTTGCTTTTCCCCCTTAAGTTATAGTGTGAATAGAATGAAATGGTTCAGAAGTATTTTTTGTATTTTATTCAAGTCGACAGGATAACAATTTCATCTTAGTATTGATGCTTTGCATGATAATTTGGTATCCTCGGGATTCATATAAGTGTCATTATCTGTGTGCTGTATTGTTGATTTTGCCGGAGTGTGAACCGTCCAAAAAATAAAGAGCATGTCACTAAAAAGGTAATGGACAAAACGTATCTGATTTTGTTCATTTTAAAATCTTTAATTTGATTCTGAGTACATATGTGCACACATGATGATGCCTTGTTTTTCATAGCAGATTTCTACAAACCCAGGTTGAGGTGTCCTTGTTTCTTTGAGTTGCTAAGACATTCTCACTCCTACATAATACTGCCCTTGCTTTGCCGAGCAGATATACGCAAAACCAAGGTTTGAGGTGTCTTATTTTTTGATTCTATGTCCTAGATTTTATCTGATACTGTTACGTCTCTAGGAATGTGTGAACAACAGAACCAGGGTTATATCCCCTATGTATGTCCAAACTCATGTTGCCACTCTTTCAGTTTTTTGAAGCTAAGGATAGGGATCTGGTATTTTCTTCGCATCAAAGTGTTAAGAGGTTCACATTCCATTATCTGCATGTACATCATTTTTCCTTCTATGTGCGCATGTGCACACGCGTATTGGTGCTTGATTCTTAGGATTTACTTTTTATTGTAGAGCTTAAGCCTCCTCTTAATCATAAGAATGTGATGCTGCGGATTGATGCATTCAAATTATGATTGCAGATTGGATTCCTCTACTTAAGATATGCTGCTGATCCAAAGACTCTCTGGAATTGGTGTGAACCATACATTAAAGATGATGAGGTACTTTTTTGTAACCTTGTATCTATAGTTCATTTTTTCCTCCATGAATTGGGAGCTAAGTCATTGATGCTCTTGAAATATTGAGGAACCTAGTCAACTGGGCTTCTAGATCTTATAGTTCTATGTTGCTTGGAACAGAACTGCTTCTTGGTTTTCATCTCTATTATTCTGCAGTGTAATTTAATTTGAAAGAAAGCTTTTGCTTGTATGCTAGATTAAGGCCATCTCCGATGCACGAGTATACCTTCTATCGTTTATGCAAGTACTCTGCTTTTGGTCTATACGGCTAATATGATATTCTTTCAGTTCATTCTTAGATTCTGGGACAATCCTTCTTTAAACATTATTATCCATATTCAGATAATTTCCAAAAAATTTGAGTTTCCTTATGGGTTATAGTCTGTTATAATCTGTTCACATTATTATCTGTATTTCAGGAATTCTCTCCAGGTTCTAATGGACGGACAACTACAATGGGCGTATATGTTCGTGATTTACTTCTTGGGCAGGTTAGTTGTAGTCAATTTTTAATGATTCTGTACTGTTCTCATATCCTTTTATCTTTCTTTTGCCAAAAATAATTAATTCTTTTTTTTTTTGCCCCTACAGTATTACTTTGATACCCTTTTCCCCCGGATTCCTGTTCCTGTAATGCGGCAGATGGTGTCTAATCTTGAGAAGATGAAGCTTCCCACAAAACCTTCCGGTGCAACAGGGGATTCAGTCCGCCATGGATCAGATGACACTGCACGCCGGCCACCATCCGTCAAGGCTGCACTTTCAGTATCTTTTGGTCAGCGTGCTCCCCATCGTGCATCAACCAGGGATTCATCACCTGTTCGCCGTACGATACCACCACCCTCTCATGATAGAAATAGTGATGATCCAAGAAGATCTCCTAGCAGACATCGCAGCCAAAGTCGTGATTATTCTGATAAAGAATATTCAGACAGAGACAGGGACAGGGACAGAGATCGGGATTGGGAAAGAGAAAGAGAACGGGACAGAGAATACGATCGAGGCAGAGACCGTGACAGGGACAGAGATCGAAGGTATGATTATGATAGGAGGTCCAGGTATTCTGAGAGAGAAAGCAGAAGAGATTATGACAGGAGCAGCCGTGACGGAAGTAGGCATTACAGTGAAAGTAGTTCTCACAGGAGTCGTAGCAGGAGCAGGAGTCGTAGCCGAAGCAGGAGTAGAAGTCGAAGCATACAAGCCGGTACCTCACCATTTGATCGTCATTCGAGTCCATATAGGGATGCGAGCAAGGAGAAGACATCTGCATCTAGCAATTTGGCAAAACTGAAGGATCTTTATGGTGACCTAAGTGACCAGAAAGGGGACGGTGGCATGGAAAGGGTTCCTCGAAGAGATACTAGTGGTGAAGAGGTAATTCGGCTTGGTGGTTCTACTTGGAAATAGTTAAAAGATAGGTTGTGCAAGTCACACATCAGATGCATCATTTGGTTTGTTTGTTCGAATCTAGAAAACAATTGGGTTCATGGGCTTCTTGTTTCTCTCGGTAGGCATAGACGCATAGTAACCAAACATTGATGGATGATATCTTACACCAGCACATGTAATTCATGTGCTGAGTCAGAGAGATGTGCGTACCTCACAGGTTCCCTCGTCCCCTTCTCTTCCCTTCCCAATTCATACATTCCAATTGATGCTTCATGCCAGTACAATTGTTTTTTTTTTTTTAAACTTCACAGACATTCATCTTCAAGTGGTTGTGGAGCCTGTATGCTGAGACTTGTTCTTTTGGTTGTTTAGTTTTAGCTAGTCGATTCCAGGCCTGTGAATTTTCTGACGATTGCCACATTAGATGTGGGGCATCTGGATCTTCCAAGCAGGAAATGGTAAATGGTTTTATTAGGCAACTATTACTGCAATTGATTGCTGTGATCACAAGCCTTCGCTGTCTGGTGTGTAAAACCTGGTTTTTTCATGTAATAACAATCCTTGTTATACCTTAGAGATATTATGTTCGCAGCCACCTGTATTTGCATGATTTTATCACTTTATCCCCTATATTTTTAATTTTGCCAAATTAATACCTCAATTTGTCTATAACTTATTATATAAATACTTGTTTGTATTGTTGATAAGACGTAGGATGACATATTAGCATTACAAAGTGGCAAATTCATGTAAATATACGGGGTAAAGTGTTAAATTTATGCAATTACAAATATTTATATAATAATAGACTTGGCCACGGTTCGTGAACCGGCTGGTTTTGGTTTGGAAGGTGGAACCGGTCTAACCTTCGGTTTAGGGCCGTTTCAGTTTTTTTAAAATTATAAAATATTTTTTAAATAGAATAAATTATATGTATATTTTAGGCATGAATTAAGTTTATATACATATATATATTAGGCTAAGTGTAGACACATGGTTTGACCCGGCCCACGAGACAAAAGTCCGATGATGAAAAAATGACAAATAAGCCCAATATGCAAAGGAATTGGATTCTGGCCCAATTATGAGAGACCCAAGCACACTCCAAACCCACTAGACCAAACCCACTAAACCAAAACCCATCAGAGCCCAAATAATCTACAGCTCAATTGAACCAAACCCATCAGAGCCCATTAAATCAAACCCAAAACCCATAAAAAAAACCCTAATAGATAAAAAAATCTCTATAAAAAGAAAGAGAGAAAACCCTAAAAAAATGAGAGAAGGTAGGGAGAAAAAAGGAGAAAAAAAGAAAAAAAGAAGTTGGCTAGGAAAAAAAAAATTAGAGAGAAATAGAAAGAAAATCTTAAAAAAAAAGGCATGAACTACAAACCAAAGGGAGGAATTAAACTTTGTATTGTTGGAGGTCTCTGTTCATCATCACACTTCTGAGGGCAAATCCATTTTTACAGTAATATTTTTAATCTTTTTTTATTCTTTTTTTCATATATTTTATTGATTTTGATTGTTTTTTGAATTATTTTTTTATAAATTTAGTTGTTTGAATTAAGTTAATTGCATGATTTTTTTTATATTTTAGTTTCAATTATGAAAAAATTATTTATTTTCTTCCGGCAACAGTGTATTATACACTGTTGCCGTGCTTTAGCATTAGATTAATTTTTCTTTTTGCATGTTCTTGAATGTTTGTTTGTTCTACTTTTTGACTTTTTGTTTGCTTGTTTTTACTTTTTAATTTATTCTCGAATGTTTGTTTGTTTGTTTTTTACCATCAATTTCATTTTCTTGTTTGTTTGTTTTGTTTTACTCTTTTTATTTATTTTGTATTCTAATTTTATATTTTACTTCTATTTGATTTATTT
>CATIWO010805268.1:0-10929 GCA_949673435.1 Macaranga tanarius | reverse complement strand
ACGTCATCTTGGTTATCTATAATATATGTTTATATATATTAATATACAATAAAATAATAATTATAATAATATTATTTAATTCATTAATTTGATAATGATAATAATTTTCTTATTTTTCATATTTTAAGTTTAAATTATGTTATAATGAAAATTATTTTACATTCTTATTTGTTAATTGAATTATTTGAAATTATGTAATATGAATTTTATTATTTTCATATTTAAATTCAAATTGTAATATAATAAATATTTGAATAATAATAATAATAGTAGTAGTAGTTGTAGTAGTAATTTATTTATTATATTTTAAACACAAAACATATTAATTTTTATCACATATTATTATACATATGTTACTTAATATATATTACTTGATAATATAATGAAAATTGTATAATTAATTTCACTACTATATATATATATATTTGGTTCGGTACGATTTCGGTATGATTCGGTATGATTTTCAGTTCGATTTTTTTAAAATATCCACTACTATACCAAATTAGTTAAAAAATTTGGTTCGGTACGGTTTAGGATTAAAATTATTTGGTTCAGTACGGTTTTTATATTTTTCGATTCGAAACTTCAGTTCAGTTCGGTATTTTTTCTGTCCCATGCTCGGTCCTATAAAAGAATTATTAAAAAAAACGAAGTGTTTCTTATCCATAAATAAATAAATAAATAAATAAAATGTTTGAGACAAAATTTACATAAGAATGAAGAAAGAAGGGAACATAAGAATCCAGAGGCGCTAACTATGGAATGTGTCTTTTGGAAGATGTGCGAGAAGTCGAGAACTGTTAGTTTGATGCTAGATGTTGCTATACTGATGTGTTTGTGGTTTTAAATTTTAAATAGGCCTATTGGTATAAAAAATCGAAACGTTTATATCATTTTACAATTTTATTTCAATTTTTTAATTTTAGAAATAATGTCCCAATTTCATCAATTTTTGATAATTTTTGCACAAATTGGCATTTGGTCAAAATCAAACAAAAAATGCTGACGTGACATCTATAAAATATTATTTTTATCCTTTATATTATAAAATCCATAAAAATTTATTTGTATAAAAAAATCCAAACTTTTGTGACTTTTGGCAATTTTAACCCATTTCTAATTTTGAAAAAAAATATTTCAATTTAAAATCATTTGATCAAAATAAAATAAAAGGTGTTTGATACGATAATTAAAAATTAAATTTACGTGTGATAAATTTTTAAATTTATGATTGACTATTATTTAAAAAAAATTTAAAAATTATATATATGTGTATTCATATATTTATATAGTAAATATGGTAAATTTTCTTTATATTTTAAAGTTAGATATTTTTAACTACTTTCAAATAAATAATTATGAAATAATTAGCATTTTAAATTATCTAAAGTAATAATTTTTATATTAAAAATAACTTTAATTTTTAAAATTATTATAATGAAAATCATTTATGAATTTAACAAATTTTAATAGTGAATTTAATTCTTTTATTGTTGTGTCTATATTTTATTTAATTATAAAAATAATTATTTGTATTAATAAATTAGAAAAATTAAAATATTTTATCAAATTTAAAAGTTTGGATAAATTTACCAAAACTTTTGAACGTTTGAATTTTCTATACCAATAGAATATTATAGATTTTGAATTTTAAAAAGGGTAAATTTGACATTTCCTAAGATGTCACATCAACATTTTTATTCAATTTTGACTAAAAACTTATTTGTGTTAAAATTGCCAAATATTTGCTAAATTGGGACATTATTGCCAAAATTAAAAAGTTGAGATAAAATTACAAAAAGTTACAAACGTTTGAATTTTTTATACCAATAGCCCTTTTAAATATTATAATTAGTTGTTTTCAAATTTTATACTTTTTATATAATGTTAGCTAACTATATTTTTTTAAGTTTAATTATAGAATTAAAGAAAAAAATTTTTGCCTATAAAACTGAATTTTTTAACATTGAATTATAAAACAGCCATAATTTGTAAAATTTCGAGTGATGTTATCCCTATATTAGATAGAAATATATCCAATATACAATTAATGTAAAAATAATTAATTATATAAAACTTGTATTATGTGTACTAGGATTATAATATACTATTCGTATATCCGTGCATTATACGGATTGATTA
The DNA here is from genome assembly GCA_949673435.1 of Macaranga tanarius. NCBI lineage: Eukaryota > Viridiplantae > Streptophyta > Magnoliopsida > Malpighiales > Euphorbiaceae > Macaranga > Macaranga tanarius. The sequence continues at coordinate 8,787 of CATIWO010805268.1, read as the reverse complement.
TTAATATATTTTTTATTTATATTTGATATATTTTATTGGTAAAAATTCAAATTATATATAAATAAATAGAAATAATAAAATCTATATAGAGAGTTTATATATATATATTAAAGATAGTAAAATGAAACAAATCTTATATGATACTAAAAAATAAAATCATGTATAGTCATAATGGCATACGTAATAACAAAAATTTCTGCAATAAAATTGCTGAAATTGTAAAACAAATTTTAAAGAAAATTGATAATAAACAAAAACTTATTACCTTGTCAAAAAAGATACTATAATCTTATTAAGTAGAACGACTTAAAGATTTTCGAGAAAAAATAAAAAATTCAGGAGATTAGGATGGCGACTAAAAGGAGTTCTACGTTGAATATAAGAGGAGAATGTGTTTTAAATGAAAAAAAAAAAACAAAAAAATTGTTAAATTTATTTTTTAAAAATTAAAAAAATCAATGATTTTATACAACTTGTTGACATTGTACAATAATAAAAAAATTAAAATAGTTCATTTTACATTAAATAGAAAAGGAAGAATTGATTTAGGTGGGATAGAATATGATAAAATAGAGTAGAAAAATGTATTTTAGATGGAATGGAAGATAAAAAAAAATGTTGTTATTAGAGTAAAAAAATTTTAAATTTTATTTTTAAAAAATTAGAAAATTAAATAATTTTATATGTAAGATTTTAAATGTATAAATACTAAATAATGAGATAAGACACTTATTAAAATTAAAATATTTTTAAATCTCTCTATCTATATATATATATATATATATATATATATATATATATATATATATATGAGTGTTGCATGGACTGATTATTAATATATTTTTATTTATTTTTTGATATATTTTTATTGGTGAAAATTTAAAATATCTCTAAATAAATATAAATAATAAAAAATTTTATATATAGTTTATATATATCAAAAATTAGTATAATAAAAAAACAAAATCTCATACAATAATTAAAAAAAAACAAAATCAAATATAACCGTAATGGTATTACAATAGTATACTTAATAACAAAAAATTATACAACAGAATTATTGAAATTGTAGACTAAATTTTAAAAGCAATTGGTAAAACAAGCAAAAAAAAAAAAATTGTTACCCCGTAAAAACAAGAAAGTATAATCTTGTTGAGTAGAAGGAGTTAAATATTTTCGAGAAAAAAATAAAAACTTCATGAGATCAAAAAATAGTAATGAAAAATAATTCTATAGTGTTTTAGGTTAAATAAAAGAAAAATAGTTGTTTGTGCATGTTGTGAGGTCATGGGAGGTTAAGCTTGTGCGTATTGTGAGGGAGGCAAATTATGTTACGGATTATATGGCGGAACATGCCAGAAACCTTGAAATGGGATGTCACAGGTTGTCTTACCTGCCAGCAGAGCTGCTAGTGCTAGGATGGCTCATTCATGACAGATGGGTATCAGTTACAATAGGTGAGTGGAGCTTCAGGGCTGTCTAGCTAACATGTTGCTGATATTTAGTAGCTGGTAGTTGATATATAACTGATACTGAGTGTTTGGTAAAATTATAATAATAGTTTTGATAGTGTATTTAATTATATATATATATATATATATAATATGATTTAAATACTAACAATAGTATGTATGATAAAAAAAAATTTATTTTATACTTATAATTAGAAATATTATAGATATTTTTTTAATTATTTACATAATTTCAAAAAATGAATATATTTATTTTTATTAAATTTTTGACAATCTATTTTAAATAAATTATTATTATTATTATTATTATTATTATTATTATTATTATTATTATTATTATTATTATTATTATTATTATTATTATTATTATTGTTAATGAGCTGCAAAATTTTTTATTAATATAATTTTTAATATTTTTATTTGTGTGGTTAATATTTTTAATAACTATAATATTAATATTTTAATATTTATCCAAATAATATTTTATTAAGTAATTATAATCAATTATTTTATTAAGTAATAATAATTTATTATTTTATTAAGTAGTGATAATTAATTAAAGTTAAAAGGATAAGACAACAAATATAATTTAAAAAATAGAGTTTGTTGGTGAAAAGCTCCAAATTGGAGCTAATATGAACAGGTACAGTTTAGATATTTAATTGTAACACCCGACCCCACTAATACCCTTGTTAGAAGTCATATATTTAACCTTCCTAACTTAAGTACTGATGTGGTCGAGTATTACTTCTTACTTGATCTTCAACTGGTTAACTCTTATAACTCAATCACATGAATATAGTATATTCAAATATAACTCCATCACTTTTATACACAAATTCACTATACAAGTCATTAATTACAACTATTAATAAATATTCTATCTAAATAATATTCTTCAAACTCTTCACTGCTCCTGCTTCCCTTATCAAATACTTAGCTATCTCCCAAACAACCACTCAACTCTGAAAAATTAATAAAAAAGAGTGGTGAGTATTTTCAACGGAAAATACTCAGTGAGTGAACAAAAATAACACTCTAGCTTAATCATAAAAGTTAAATCAGTTCATAATCAATTAATAAGAATCATTTAAAATAATCATTTTAAAACATTTCAATCAAATCTCCCTTTTTAAAATTACTTTATCATATAATACATAACACAATATGATTTACCAAAGATATTCAAAGATCCAAAATTAATATATGTATCTGGCCCCAGGAAACAAATAAACATATACCTCAGATATAATCTTACATTTACAAAAGAGAATATATTACCAACTTACGTTCAAAACGTAAGATGTGTACTCGACCCCCAGCAACGGTTATACACACTTATCAATATAACTACTTTACTTCCATATGGTAGAATGTGTACTCGGCCCCAGGTAATAATTATACACTTTCACCAACTCTATATTTACAAATGTGCACCCGGCCCCTGGCAGCAGCTATACACATTTATAGTAATATATGTATTCGGCTTCAGGTATCGGCTATACATATTTACCAGTCATACCATATCTTAAACATGGATTTATACCTATGTAGTAGTATGTGTATTCGGCCCTAGACTTTGACCCTGCACAACTACCTAAATCAGCCATGTCTCATACATGGAATGTCTAACTCTTAGTGTCATACACACTTAAGATTACAAATACAACTCAAAAATAATTTAACGCAATTAAATGCTTCGAAATAAAATGAATAGATAAATAAATAATTGACAAAATAAATAACAATTATATAATAAATAAATAAATAAATAAATAATCAATTGAGAGATAAATAAATTATTCACTCACTAAATTGTCGGCTCCTTCCCTTTTTTTATTCTCCTTCTTCTTTGTTGTTGTAGCCTTTTTTTTTTTTCATTTGGTACCATTTCCTTGTTAATGGAAATGGTATCATTTCCATTTATATATGGCCAACGGATTTGCATGAATCATCCATGCCTAATCCCTGGCCAACACGTGGCCCCTTTTTTTTTTTATCAAGTATGGCGGTTTAAGTCAATTTTTCTATTTAATCTCTCAATTTTATTTCTTTTAATTAAGTCCTTTTTCCAAACTTATTTTCCTTATAATTTAGTCCTAACTCAAAATAACTTAATTATTCGGGTACGGACGTAAGAATTCTCCTCCTTTAAAAAGAATTTCGTCCTTAAAATTCAGAGAATACTCATCATATTATGATGCATATGGACATGCGAGCATAAAACCGAATTCAATTCCTTTGAATTATGATGGAGGACCAATCACAAGATCAATAGCTAAGAGGATGAAAGATGCTGCTAGAGAGCTTGTGCAAAAAAGTTTAGAGTCTATAGAACAAAAAGGAGATGAAGAAACTAAGTTAATCAATTTACTTAATTGTGATCCAGCTGACACACGCCCGTGTGCATCTTTGCACGACCGTGTTGCATGTTTGGAAATGGTCCCGAGCCAAACACGGGTCTTTATACACGCGTACACTAGGTCGTGTTGCTATACATGCCCTATGCTCTAAAGCCGTATCCGAAGACATGCCCGTGCTTATTTTCAAAGCATCATCTGTATGATACACGGTCATACGACACGTCCGTGTATGAAGCCGTATAGCTGTCTGGATTTCTGACGAGACATCGAAACACGCCCGTGTTGATCAAGTCTACCCCGTATTCCAAGCCGTATTGGACACTGTCGAAATTTGTTAAATTTCTCAGAGCTTGTATACTCCTGTGTCTCGATGGATGAATTTTGTCTAATTAGTATTTTCTTTATGTTTTCTTTATTAATTAGAGTTTGTGTTTGATTAGGAATGTCATTATTTTTTTTTAAAGAGTTGTTTTCTTTTAGAATAAGTTTAGGTTTAGAATTACAAGTCTATAAATACTTGTATCAAACATCATTATTTAGTTAGTTGATTGATTTTATTCAAATTCTTAATTGAATTTTCTTGAGTTCTTATGAGAGCTAAAATTCAAATTTGCTTCGAGAGTGTTACAATTTCAACCCTGATAATTAGAGGTACTAGCTGTTAGATAGTTAGTGTTACTAATTCCTATCAGTTTATGCTAGATAAATCCTTGGACAACGATCTCAATAGATTGTTACAGATCCTAGTTATTAGATAACTAGTGGGACGCATAATGTTTTTACTAAAATCTCTTTACTTTAATGTTTATTATATCCACAATTATATTCTCAAGAATTCTCTACATTACAACTTAATTTAATAATTTCTCATTAACATTCTTGTACTAATAATGTACTTATTTCTTATCAATGCAACTATTGTTAATTTAACCATCATATTTCAAGATAAAAGCTTCTTTTATTTATAGACTTCAAAATCACAATTACATCTATCATAAATAGAGTCCACTTATATATTAATTATACTTTCTATCGCATTCAGCACTTTTATTCATTTCCTACTTACTACAAAATCTTTTCAGGACAGTCACGAGCGTAGTGCCCTATCTCACCACATTGATAACACCACACTCTTGTGTGTCTACTATAATTCTCCGTGTGGTGACTTTTGCATTCATTAAACCATGGCTTTATATATGTTTCTCCAACATCTGCTTGTCCAGGTGGTGCCATTGGTTGCTTTACCAATGCTTGACCTTCTTGAGATTTACTATTTCCTCCACTTTTAATATTTCCTTCTGATTCAAAAGTAAACTTCAATTTCTTATTCTCATTCCCAAATTGATTGTTCAACTCCTTTCGTTGATCAGCTTCTTCTTCTAGTTCCTTATCTAACTTTACTTGCTCCATAGCTTTTGTAACCCAACCTCTAAAGGTTGTACCAGCATACAAATTAAGCTTTCCATGTAGGGAGATATTCAATCCATTCCTAAACTTATCACTTTTCATTCCTTCCGTATGATACACATATTTTGCATATTGGTATAGATCTTCAAACTTGTCAGTATACCTCTTGACAATCATCGAACCTTGTACCAAGTTTACAAAAGATGCTATTTTTTGCTTTTAAAAAGTCTCAGTCAAATACTCTCTATTAAAATCCTCTTTGAATATTGGCCAAGTGAAAGCCTCTCTATACAAGTTCCTTATTCTAGTCAACCAATCATCAGCTTTATCAAATATAAGGCTATATATGTTACTCACCTTCTCTTCATTGCTAAGTTGTAATGTATTAAAGGCCTTTTCCATAATCTTAGCCCACTTATCTGCTTGTCTTGGGTCCAAAGTACCGTGAAAGTCATAAGCTCCATACTTTTTTGAATGCTCGATGATATCTCCGGGCTTCCTGTACCTTTCTCATTCCGACATCATCGTTGCCATCATGCGTGCCAAATCAATAACATCTATGTGTACTACTAGAGCTGTTGGTTGGTTCAGCACATTCACATGCATCATGGACTGTGGCGGTTAGTAATTATTCCACGCTCTCTTAGGCACATTCTCAAATAACATTACAGGTACGACCAGTGCCAAACTGTCTTGTTGACTATCCGTTCGACCATTACGTGTTTCATATCTATCGTTGCTAGCTAACGCTAACGATGGAGGTGATACTTGTGGAAATACTCGACCTCTAGTCGAGATATTAGCCAATTCTATCAACTCTACTCTATTATCTTGGACACCATGTCCTCTATCTCTACCAGGTCCATGACCACGACCTCCTATATTACCACCTCTAGTTCTTACTAGTTCTCTAAAATTCAAAATTAATATAATTAATTACCATCAAAACTCATCTTCATCAAATTTTATATTCCTTAATGTCTACAGAATCTAATAATCTTCGCTCTGATACCAAAAGTGTAACACCCGACTCCACTAATACCCTTATTAGAAGTCGCATACTTAACCTTCCTAACTTAAATACTGATGTAGCCAAGTATTACTTCTTACTTGATCCTCAACTGGTTAACTCTTATAACTCAATCACATGAATATAATATATTCAAATATAACTCCATCACTTTTATACACAAATTCACTATACAAGTTATTAATTACAACTGTTATCAAATATTCTATCTAAATAATATTCTTCAAACTCTTCACTGCTCCTGTTTCCCTTATCAAATACTTAGCTATCTCCCAAACAACCACTCAACTCTGAAAAATTAATAAAAAGGAGTGGTGAGTATTTTCAGCGGAAAATACTTAGTGAGTGAACAAAAATAATACTCCAGCTTAACCATAAAAGTTAAATCAGTTCATAATCTATTAATAAGAATCATTTAAAACAATCATTTTAAAACATTTCAATCAAATCTCCTTTTTAAAATTACTTTATCATATAATACACAACACAATATGATTTACCAAAGATATTCAAAGATCCAAAATTAATATATGTATCTGGCCTCAGGCAACAGATAAACATATACCTCGGATATAATCTTACATTTACAAAAGAGAATATATACCCGGCTCCTAGTAACGGCTATGCAACTACCAACTTACGTTCAAAACGTAAGATGTGTACCCGACCCCCAGCAACGGTTATACATATTTATCAATATAACTACTTTACTTCCATATGGTAGAATGTGTACCCGGCCCCAGGTAATGATTATACACTTTCACCAACCCTATATTTACAAATATGCACCCGACCCCTGGCAGCAGCTATACACATTTATAGTAACATATGTATTCGGCCCCAGATATTGGCTATACATATTTACCAGTCATACCATGTCCCAGATATGGATTTACACCTATATGGTAGCATGTGTATTCGGCCCTAGGCTTCGACTATACATAACTACCCAAATCTGCCATGTCTCATACATGGAATGTCTAACTCTTAGTGTCATACACACTTAAGATTACAAACACAACTCAAAAATAATTTAAAGCAATTAAATGCTTTGAAATAAAATGAATAGGTAAATAAATAATTGACAAAACAAATAACAATTATATAATGAAATAAATAAATAAATAAATAATCAATAGAGAGATAAATAAATTATTCACTTACTAAATTGTCGGCTCCTTCCCTTTTTTTATTCTCCTCCTTCCTTGTTGTTGTAGTTTTTTTTTTTTTTTTTCCGCTTGGTACCATTTCCTTGTTAATGGAAATGGTACCATTTCCATTTATATATGGCCAAGGGATTTGCATGAATCATTCATTCCTAGGCCAACACGTGGCCCATTCTTTTTTTTTTTTTTTTATCAAGTATGGCGGTTTAAGTCATTTTTTTTATTTAATCCCTCAACTTTATTTCTTTTAATTAAGTCCTTTCTCCAAACTTATTTTTCTTACAATTTAGTTCTAACCCAAAATAACTTAATTATTCGGGTACAGACGTGACACTAACAGCTACCAGCTCATTTTAAAAAAAAAATTAATCAAACAAGTTTTTATAGTTGTTGGGAACTGAACAGTTAACATCTTCATCTCAACAGTTAAAATAAACACCCCTTTAGTTTGTTTCAGTGTTTGCCGCGTTTGTTATAAAAAAAAATAGATGTTTTAGGTGGAATAGAAGACAATGGAATTTAAAAAAAAAAGTATTTTAAATGGGATATAAGATGATGAAATAAAAAATAAAAATATATTTTAGGTGAAATAAAAGATAAAAATAGTGTTGTTGTTAATATAAGTTTTTAAAATTTTTTTTAAAAAATTAAAAAGTGACTGATGTTATGCTAAAATAAAGTGACTAATTTTACACATAAAATTTTTAAGAGTGAATGCTAAATAATAAGGTAGAATATTTATAAAAATTTGAACTTAATATTTTCAGAGTTTAGCGCACACACATATGGATATATATCTCACTTAAATAACATTTTAAAATCAAATTCCTTTAAAACTTCCTTTTCCATACCTAGTGCCTATAAATTAGTCAGTGCAACAGAAATTTCAAATGAATTCAATCAAGAACATATAAGAGTGAAATAGATGAAAATCACAGATAATGGTAAAATGGAGTTCAGCTGTGATGAGATCTCAAAGTTTTTGATGACGCAGATTAAGTGTCAAATAATTAACTTGTTCATGCTGAGAACTTGATCGATTCCATGATATTAAACCACATTGATATGAGTCATCAATAATTAATTATAGTAAGATTCAGACTCTTTCAATTGACACTGAGAGAAAAGATTTATTCATAGATGCTATTACATTATAGTACTATTTATTCATATATTACATTATAGTACGTAAGGCCACAATTCACTGACATATATTTATTTGACAGAACTATTTTATGTGGTGATACAGTTCATGTGATGATTGGAACTCGAGTGACCAAACCACGTTCATCCACAAAAACCCAGACCCTGTCGCACCTGAAATCCATAGTCGTCGGACTTCCTTCCCT
>CATIWO010805248.1:0-13564 GCA_949673435.1 Macaranga tanarius | reverse complement strand
TACATCCAAATATCATCACAAATATCCACTTTGGTCCTTAATAACTTACACTTCTTCCCAACTAGTCCCTCAACTTATAATTGCTACTATCAAGCCCTTACACTCTAGTCCCTTTCTACCATTCCAACACAATCTTAAACTTAATTAAACCACACCATCTAGCATGCATAAAATATATTACATACTTCATACTTACGTATGTTTTAAAGCGGGTGTTACACTAAAACTACTGGATTTGGTTTTAATGAATTTTCTTATGATAATGTTTTATCCGCTCACTGGGTAATTTCCTTTTGAAATTACTCACACTCGCTTTGTTTTAAAATTTTCAGTATAGGTGTTGGATATCTGCTTAGTCAGCAGCGAGAGATGGTAGTGCCGTGGACCACGCCAACTAAGAAGATTGATTAGAGATAATTGTATAATGTAAATAGTGATATGTTCATAGAGATGTAAACACTTAAGATAGTTTTAAAGATTTATTTTAAATTATTGTAATATTATTGATAAAAGATTCTTTAATATCATTAAGCCTATAATCATGTTATTAATGGAGTAATGAGTAGTGAGGGTGTTACATATTTTGTCTAGTACACCTATTTATGAGCCGGAGGATTAGAGAAGCATGACACTTTTTTGGATCCGTGATTTATCACTATAAGGGTCGTTCTTACTATGGTACCTGAAACTGAACCAACAAAATAATAATATCTTTACAGCTCTGATAGCTTTTCTCTGATATTTTAAAAACTGCTTAGTGGTTTTGATAGTGGTTTTGGTTATTTTTAGCTAAAATTACTTCATCTTTTCTTCTCCTTCTTGTTTATATTCATAAATAAGTTATATATTATAAATCTACGTTTTTTTTGCATGTTTCCTCTATCACTTCAGCTTTTACCAGCAGATAATGAAGGAGATCAATCTAAGGTAAACTACATAAGCACTTTTCGGTTCTTCATGGAATTCAAAGGAAAAGGAGAACTACCAAGTTTATTTATGTGTTTGTTGGTTTTTTGGTATGAGTCAGCAAAATTACTCTCTCCTTTAGCAAGCGGAGCAACAATGTTGAATGTATAATTTGACCTCCTATCATGGGTATTGACGGAGGGCGATAAGGTAGCTTAGAGTACATGTTAGTTTTTATGTTTGGTTTATTTATGTTAAATATTCTTCCATCCACAATGGTTTTGTTATGTCCATATGTACATGTGGTATCCTTATACTTCAAATATGGTAGGGATTAGTAGCAGTCTGCTAGCTAGTTTTAGTTAGCCATTGAAGCTTTGCTTTCGAGGAGAATGAGGCTTCATATAGGTAAGTACTACCTACTTTATTTGTATGGCCTTTATGTTTGAATGAAATATTCATATTGACAAAAAAAAAAAAAAAAAAAAAAAAAAAAAAAAAAATTGAACCAACAAACAATCAACACCAAAGTTGATTGTAGGCAATTATTTTCAATTTGTGTAGACATTTCAGGTAAATGGAAACAATGGAGGCTTGAAGCCAAAAAAAAAAAGGAGGCCAAACATTCCTCCAAAACCATACAAAGTATTAAGTTTGACGGTTTAAAAAACATTTAAAAAAAAAAAGTAAAAAGTAAAAACAGTGTTTCAAAAAATTGGTGAAAAACATTAATAAATTTGCCAATTGCAGTAGTGTTTCTGCAATATGCAAGTGTTTACATTAATTTAACTTTTAAAAAAATCATGCCATGGTTAAAATAAATTTGTTATTTTTAATATTATAACAGAATTTTACTATTTCACTATTTAAATTTTGATTTTAATTTTGCATTCAATTATAACTCTTTGATTAGTAAATATTACCAAAATAATATGTGTAATGACGATAATTAGTTGCCTGGGCATCATTGGAAAAGGGAAAACAAACAACCCGGTTACCGTGGATTATATACTTATTATTGGAGTTACCGTGCTAGCTCCTAATTTTTTATTTAGTTTAATTTTGAGAGTGATTTGTTGGTACAATTAATTGATAAACAAGAGAAGATGTTTATTATTTGCTCCTAGTTTGGAATGTATGTCCTGTGTGCATGTTTGTACAGATTCACTGCATTACTACTGACTAAGGAGAGCACTAGGGTTTTCTTTCAACAGCTTGCCGCTAGAAAGAGAAATAAGAGAAAGAAAATAAATTTCTTTCTGTTTGAGGGGCTGTTTGCCCCTCTTTTCTTCTATTTTCATGTTTATTTTCTATTTAATTAATTAGTCAATCTTTGTTTTTTTAGGTAATTATTTTAAGAATTCAAATATCTTTTGTGGATTTTTATTTACTTTTTATGAGTTTTTAAAAAATTATGATGATAAATGGACATTATAAAATATCGGTCGTATTAATAATTTTTTATTCTTTTTTCAAACAAATTCTAATTAGTATTTTCAATAGTGGTGTAAATAGTGTTTGAACGCTTCAATAGTTATAAAAAAAAATATCTCATTTCTTTTTAAAACCTTAAATGTAAGAGTTTCTACACTATTAAGATAAAGAAGAAATAGTGTTATTTGAAGATTTAATGGTGTTTTCAAATTTCAACTAAATATTTGCTACAATTTAATTATAAACAAATAAAGCATATTCGATTCAACAGATATATCATATCTGATTATGGTCGTCAGTATGTTGAAGCACTGAAATTACATATATTTTAGTCATTATAAAATTTTTAAATGTATAGGTTTTGAGCCGATTGATTATGCTATTAACTTTGAAGATGTGAATTTTTCACAGTTTTATCATTTAATGGTTTTTAACGGATTTATATCAATATTTTTATCGATATATTACTTATTTGAATAAATGAAATTATTGTTATTTAAAAAAATTTTAATTTTATTTATATGCAAATTATTGTGTTATATTTATTTTTATATCACTTATTTTTCTATGTATAATCTCTATTTCTAATTTTACCTTTTGAAAAAAAAAAAAAACCGCATTATTATTACTATTTTTTACGGATAAATGAGGCTAATATTGATTCCGAATCCAGGCAGGCAGGCATCCATATAACTAAAGAGTAGTCTCGAGTTGCTCTTGCTCAATGTGGAATTGCATGTATGAAGTTACACGTGCTATTAAAAGTCATATTGTTTCCCGTCGAATCAAAAGTCAGTGATATCATTTTTTTGGTACAACGATATCATTTTTTTAGATTTAGTACATAAAATAATTTAATATATCAATAAATTTTATAATATAAAATATTTTTTATTACTATTTTTTTTAGGTTTTTTTGGTGGGCAGAAATCAACTTTCATTCGTGATAAAAACTTATAAGAGAGCATAATAAGAATATTAAAATACTCTCACTTTGAATGGTAGAGAAAACTTATTTCTAAAAAATAAAATAAATATGCACTGAATATAGAAATTATCCCCATATAAAAAAATGAAGAAACTTTATTTGGCCATCTGTTCCAACTGCGTCTCAGATGTACTGAATGAGTCAAACTGGAACATAATTTAACTGAGGTATTCAAATCTTCACATCTATAATTGCTTCAAATCTACTATTTGACTACTTCAATAGATAGATCGAGCACAAAAGTGGAAGAAACTCCGCACAAAAGTGGAAGAAACCCCAATAAACATTATTTATGAAACTATCTAGTTTGATTTGAGATTTCTACTCAAATATATGAGAATTAAAAAAAATCTTACAAATTATATAAGTAAGGGGAGTTTTTTCTTAAAAATCTAGTAAAAAATAAGTATTATTATCACTCGTTCTGTAACTATCAAATAGTATTGCAATTTGAGCAAAACTCTAATACTGAATTTTTCTGAAATAAAATTATGGACTGATTTTTTTTTTTTCCTAATAAAGTGCTCAAGTATCTTCGGAGAAGATGCGTTTAGGCAAATGGACCCCTTCAAAAATCTGCTAATAAATGCAAATATTTATGATGCGGCAAGCTAAACTATTAAGCGGACGTTGATGGAAAATAATTCACAAATTAGCACAAGTGGCCATTTGCCTGCCAAATATAGTGGGGAGTGGGGACTTTTACTTGCATTAGTTTAGCCAATGCTCAAATTCCACCGATATCTGTTTTAGTAATGATCGTATCTCTACGTACGCTTGCCCTACTTAATTTGTTTATCGTCTTAATTCTGTTTTTTTTTCTCTCTTAATCCTTTTTGTAATTTTTTGATCTTATGATACAATTTCAATTAAATTTTTTCAAACAAAATAATTTTGTTTATTTATGAAATGTTAAATGAATCAAAATCTATAAACTATTCTGTCAGAGTATTGTTTATAATAATGTATTATGAAAATAATTACTTTTATTAAGTATAGGAAACATTAAAAAAAAGGACAGTGATACATATCTCGCAACACAATAAAATATGACAGAAAAAAATTATAAAAATAACAAAAAAATTTCCTCATTCTATAGGCAGCTGTCAAATTAAAAAAGTTAAAATGAATATTTTTTGCGCCATGTGATGGCACTGTTGCCGTCATGCGGCGTTACACTTACTTTTACGTTAAAAAAAAAAACTTGTAAATATCATAATTCAACCATTTATGTGGAGTAAGTCAAATGCTCCCTAATTATGAAAATTTCCATTATAATATTTTATAAATAAAATAGTGAGAAAAAATTTAATAAATAATTTATATATATTATCCTTTGATATTTTTTAAAATTAATATTTTGAGTAAATTATTTACAATTTTTCTTTAAAAAATGTCACCACAAACATGTTAAGTGTAATAATATACTGTAGAACATTTCAGAAGAATATTCAAGTGCCAATCGTGAATTCCAAAGATCATGGAATATGGTGATACAACATAACATGTACCATGCTTACTTTATAATATATACATTGAAAAGTGAAAACAATTGCTCTGACTTGTCATTGTATTTATTTCATTTTATTTTCTTTATTATCTTGAAAAGTTCTAGGCCAGTATGGTGCCACGAGCAGCAGCAGTTCTGTGCTATTATTATAATCTAAGTAACAAGACCCATAACCAACAGTGGTGTGTAAACGAACCGAGCCGAGCTGAACTTTGGCTAGTTCAGATTTAGTTTTTTTTATAAACGAACTGAATTCGAGCCGAGCTCATGAGGCCACTAAGTGTTTGCGAGCTGTTCACGAGCCTAAGCAAACTAAAAATTTTTTTAAAAATATAATGTATAAATTTAAATTATTCATTAAAAAATTTAAAATAAATTATTTACTAAATAATTTATTATAAAATTATAATTTTTTGTAATAATATATTTTAAAATATTTAAAATAATAAAAATTTATATATTGTATATCTAAAATTAAATTATTAATACATTAAAATTACGAGCCGGCTCACGAGCTCTTATACGAGCTTGTTCACAGGCTTTTATGAGCCGAACTTTGTATAATTTGAACTCGGCTCGTTTATTAAACGAGCTTCAATATACGAGTTTGAACGAGTCGAACGCCGAGCCGTTTGTGAAGGAAAAACTAATTAACTTTTAAAAATATAGGGACGGATTAGTGTGATGGTACAAATCTTAAGAGAAGTGATAGTAAATTACCCTTATTTAAAAGAGGTCTTATGGGGCATTATATAATATAAGTTTTATAAAACAAACCATGGGGCATTATTTTAACAATGCAAAATTTTTGGGCCGTCAAATCAACTGAAAAGTCTTAGGTATAAGGTGAGTAGTCAATAAATCAAAAAATCAATACTTGCAAATTGCAAATGATACTTGCATTCCCATCCTCAGAAAAATAATAATAATAATAATAAATAAATAAAATAAATAAACTGAAAAGTCCCCAAATGGATTATGACTTTTTGTGTGTGTGTGTGTGCGTGTTTTAGAAGAATCAGGACTGCCCAGTACTGCCGACACAGTTGGTATCCCTGCCCCACGTGTTAAATGCAAGCCTTTAATATACGTATACAAGAAGTATATATTTAGTGGATAATGATTGGTGTGTCTAGTAGAGATGGATTTTGGTGTCTCTGCTAGAGCACCTTTACTAAAATGCCTCTGCTCTTTTTTTTAATTTATAAAAAATAAAATAAATAAATAAATTGTAATATATGAGTTCTTAAATTATGACACGACGGGTTCACCCATTTCCATTTTAAGTTTTAAATTTTTATAATTTTAAAAATGGCATAGACATTTTGGTAAAAGTGTCTTTAGCAGAGACACCAAAATCCGTCTCTGCTAGAGACATCTATCATTATCCATATTTATTACCTCTTTCAATGCTCTTAACAATAAGTAAATATGATCAAATATATTTTATTTTTATTTTTATTAATTGAGAATAAAATATTTAAAATATGTAAAATATATTCGTAAAATCTAAAATAGAAGCCTCAAAATGTCTTTTGAGTTTGTCCACAAGCACACCCACAATTTTTAAAAAGGGTAGTGATAAGTGTTTCGGTCCGAGACAATTTCGGATTGGGACAATTACCACTTTGGCCCCCTATTTTATAGGGGGTCAGAAATATTTGGAGAGTTAAAAAGTAATTTTACATGTAAAATTATCTTTTACTTTCCCAAAAAGTTTTAATTTTTTATAACAGGAGGGACAAATCGGTAATTTATCCTTTTCGCGTCGTGTCTCGGTCTGAGACACGACGCATTACCCTTTTAAAAATTGGAATCCGAATGCCTATTCGCATTTCCTAACAAGGAAAAAGTTCCACATCTATAGACACCGACAAAACAAAGAAAAAATTAAAGGGGAACGCACAGAAAGCAAAAAAAAACTCCTGACAGCTCTCTAACAAACTTTTAAAGAAAAAGACTACACTATAGTGCATTGATTATCAAGAAAGAAGCCAAGTAAGTAACTCATTTTGGTCATCGTGGTGGTGATGATCAATTCTGATGAGCTCTTCTTCTTGTTTTTTCATATCTTCTCCATAATTATCACTCTGCAACAAAGATGCTATCATGTCGTCTACATTATCATAGCAAATTTCAGCCCTTTCCATCAAATCCTCCCATGTCCAATCATTCAAACATGACCCTAATGAAGAACATGAGTACAAGACACAAGACTCAGCATTTGAGCCCAAATTGCCAATGTTATCTACTTCCCACTCTTCATTTGTTAAAGTTTTGTTTGGACTCATCAATCCTAAGCTTCCACTGTGATCTGTCTCCATGCAGTAGTTATTACTTTGAGTAGGAACGACGTTAACAGTATATTCTCTTTCTTCATTTAAAGCACATTGAGCATCCAGCAAATCATTCCGTATAATGTCATAAAAAACGAACATCTCATCATCAATTCCTTGAGATGGTCCTGATATTTCACCTTCCTTGGCACCCCCACCACCACCACCACTTTTAAACTCTTGACTAGGACGGAACACAATTTGTCCCTCTGTCTCTTTCTTTTTGTCTGAATCCAACACTAACCCTGCTCCAGTTTCTTCACTTGGAACTGGAATTACAAGGTCCAGATGCTCCTTATCTTTGTCTACGAAGGAATCCAAATTAAAAGGATCGTCCTCACTGGCAATGGACAAGGTCTCATTCTCTAATACAGGAGTATGTGGCATAGGTATAATGTCGTCATCTTTTGATGACGACGGCAATACTGGTTCAACAGCTTCTTTGTGAATATTCTGCTTGTTGTTTCTTGATACTCCGGATTTTGTACTGGTTGTTTTGGCTCCTTTTCGCTTGGTTGCAGCCATTGTCACTCTGGCATTATCTATCTTCAGTGGTGGTAAACTTTGATTTCCAAGCTTTCTAAAGATGTGAACTTTTCTACTCAAATGAGAATTCCAATAGTTCTTTATTTCGTTGTCTGTTCTGCCAGGTAAGTGACTGGCTATCAATGACCATCTGCAAGCACAAATTATAATTGAAACCATTACTTAAAGTTCACAAATGGCAACAGTCCAAATTATTCAATCACATCCGTTCATCAATTATTATAGCAGATTTAGCAAAAAAATAATAATAAAAAAAACATTATTCAATCAATCATATTTTATCGATAATCATATGAAATTAGATAGATAAAAATGATAAAACTTTTCAGTATCTGTTTATTGTACATAAAATTTGCAACGCCCCCAAAGAAATATGCTAAATTCAATAAACAAGAGAAATCACTTGATTCTATCGGAGGCCAAAACCAAGAGAAGTAATGCTAGAACAAACGTCAACTAATATCCAAAAATCGCTAGACATCTTAAAATCCATATGGCCAAATCCTCCAACCTCTACCAAGCCAATAACTACAGTGGTTTAAGTTAGTATGGGAAACATTTATAGTAGAATAACCGGTTTTTTTTATCTAAACTACTCGTATTCAGAATTTATTATACTCTAAATAATCTAATTTGATTCAAATACAACTATAAAAATAATAAAAGTTTCATAATAACTATTTAATATGATTGCGTTCATTAGAACTCAAATTCAATATTTTAATTTAACACTATGCATGACAACTACATGGGAAAGGGAATGGAAGGTTTTTTAAAGAGAATGAAAGGGAATGAAATGGGAGAGGATAAAAACTATAGATATTGTTGTGTTTGGTAACTTAATATAGGAAAAAGAAGAGGAAATGAGAAATATTTGAAAAGAAAATATAATTTTAAATTATAATGTATTTTAGAGTTGAAATATTTTACACTCCAATTTGAAGTGTAATCAATTGCACCTCCTACAAGGGGAATGAGGAAAAATAATTCTTTTTCAATTTCTTTTCCCCTCTATTAACTTTTAATAGTCAAATAACTTAAAATTTAATTTTCTTTCTATTCTCTTCCCTTCCCTTTATATTCTCCTCAATCCATGCATAGTGTAAACGATAATAGCCTCTATCAGGTAAATATTCACACAACCTTATTTTTAAATTGATAGTGATACTGTTCAACAGGAAACCAGCCCCCTTCATACAACCTTGTTTTTAAATTGATAGTGATACTGTTCAACAGGAAACCATGCAGGGGACTGATAGTTTTGCATTAGCTTAGATTCCAAAATTGTATTGCTGACTAAATAATTGGGTTTGATTCCATTTGTGAACTTTTTTATTAATGTTACTTGTTTACAATCAAATTGTTATCAATCCACCAAAAAAAAATTGTTTATTAAATAGTCCAATTTTAAAATATTATATTTAAATTGTTATGGAATTTGAACATTACTAAATTTAAGGATTGGAAAAAATTTATAAAAATTTATATATTTTTTTTGTACTAATATGTCTAAAAAATATTATAATTTTTATGCATTTTTTTCCAATGTAAAGCCCGGATTTGGAAATGAGGTTCCCAAAATGGTTATTTATTTATTTTTTTTGAATTTGCTTTTTACTTTTATTTACTATAAATATTTTTTTTGAACCAGTTTAATTATTATAATAAAACTAATAAAGCATCTGGATAAATGATAAATATGCTTAAAATATAACTGTTAGATTTATTCCTTATTCATTGACTGTTTATAATATATCCCAAATAAATAAGAATATTTTTATAGAAATATAATTTTAAAAAGCATTCTTTAAGAAATTAAAAATATAACAAGCAAAAAAATAAAATAAGCTGAAAGTTCCTTTTTAGCCTCCAAATTGTAATGTCAAAAGTCCAATATATAGTACCTTATTTTCTTTCCCAAATTTATTTCTCCTTGACCACACCACTTCTAAAATAACCACCCTAATGATTAATGCCAACGCCAATGATCGAGTGTATGAAAGGCTTGATGGAGACTTTTCTACTAAATGCCAATAATGTTTGAGGATATAAAATAACGTAAAACTTCAGATGATCTTCTTAAATATATTGGTATTTTACATTAGTATAAAAAAAAATTTAACAAATATTATTTTATGATTATTTTATGATATATTGATATATCAGCTATATAGGTTTTTCTTTTTTCTAACAAACTATGCCCAAAATAATTAATTGTGTAGACAGACTTTAATGAATGGCGATATGGACCGATGGGCAGAAATTGAAAGAGAAAGAACCAGAAGCCAAGCTTCAAAAAAGTGGGGGAAAAAAGTGATCATAAAAAACCTGAGAAAAGTGAACTAGTTACCTATTTCCCAACGATGCATGCAACCTGAAAATAATTTCATCTTCTTCAGCTGATAAATTTCCTCTCTTTAAATCTGTTCTCAAATAGTTTATCCATCTCAGTCTGCAACTTTTTCCACACCTCAATAATCCTACAACATAGACCATATGTTCATGTCAGGTACAAAATATATAAAACTAGCTAATACATTACATTTTGCTCCTCATTCAGAAGCAGTATCTAATAAAATGATAGGGTTCATATATAACATTTATTAGTCGAATGTGATGCATAATGTAATTAAAAAATGGCATCAAATCAAAAGGTTGTTTCAATAGCATTTTATACTACGGAGTTACATTTCATAATCCTTATTAAATTAAATATTAATCTTATACTCAATATTGTACCAGGAAAACTGATGATTGAAAAAAAAAAAATGGCATTTGATTTTGTACCAGCGTTCTTGGGTAGAGACCGCCACGAGCCTTCGCCATTAGCCTGAATGTACTTGATCAACTTGTCATCTTCCTCAGCGGTCCATCTCCCTCTATTCAACCCAATCTTTTCGCAACAAGGTGCCCTCCCCATTCGCTATCTACTGTTCAGCCTCACCCCAAAAAAGTGTGTATATAACTATATATATATATATATATATATAGAAACAGAACCAGAAGCAGAAAGAAGGAGAAAAGTGCTAGTTTCTTATTTTATTTTATTTTTTTTATTTTCTAAGCTGCAAAAATCACTGAACAAGCTTGTACACGTACCAACGCATATATATATGTATTTACCGTGTACGCAATGGAAAAAGAGATCAAACGCAAGTTGGGCCCTTGATCATGAAGGGTTGTGGCTGTAGATTGTGCCACGAGTACGCTGACAAATTAAACAATCGTGGCATCTCCACCGTCGAGAGCTCGTGACGGGGGATTTATCTCCCACGTTGATGCTTCTTTAGCGATGCACATACCATTGTTTGTCTCTAGTGCTGCTAACTAATTAATTGCCTCTTGTATTTAATAATGACTTGACTATTTTTCATTTTATCGTTGGGAGTACTTTATTCCTTTATTGTACTTTTATTCAGTTAAATTGAATTAATTAGACTATAATAAATTTTAATTATCAGTTATTTATATAAAAATTTACTTTATTCCTTTTAAAGTTATAAATTTAATTTTTTAATTTTTAGAAAATGATTAATAAATTAATAGATTATAATTTAATATATAGTTTATAAAATTAGTTAATATTATTAAAATAAAATAATTTGTCTGTTATTAATAAAGGGGTACATAAAAAATTATTTTCTTAATATATATAAAAGTTGAAATAGATTTATAATTTTGAGAAAATATTTTTTTGGTACATCCAAAATTATCGTTTGAAAAAAATACTATTCTATTTCTACACTTCGAAAATACCAAATTATGCTGTATCAGGTTCAAACAAATTTTATATCCTAATTTTTTATATTTATTATTAGTAAAAAATGGATATATTATAATGAAAAACATTTGAATTTTTAATCTTGCAGTCACAGTTATAAATCAAATCCTTTTAAAAAAATATATCTCACTCTATTATCAAATAATAATAAACTACTTGTAATATTTAAAATATTTTTTATTATTTAAATATAAAAAATTCATCATATATAATCAATTAAAAAAAAAAAAAAGCTTGGCAACAGAGGGCTTTCTTGACGAATAAATGTGCTACCCCATTACAATTTGATGTTGACGCGTACAAAAAAAAAAAATGACTGCACTATTTTCACTGGACTTGTGAATGAGGAGTTTGGTTCTTCCGCGTTCATTTGTAAGAAAATGGGGGAATTTCATCATATATGTTTTTTGATATCTCTCAAATTATTTTGACCAAAAAATTTAATGTATATAAAAATAAATATATAATGATTTAATGTATATAAGTTAAAAAATTCTACAACTTTGCTCGACTGTTGTTGGATGAGTCTGATTTTATGAACATATTTTAAAAATAATCTTTCAAAACCTTCATAAAGGAAGATTGAAAAAAAACCCACACATATATATATGATGAGGCAAAAGTTACTTTCACAAAAAAAATTCATAAATCCTTACCAAAATAAACATAATAAACCTAATTAATCTAACAATAACAACTAAACTAAAATAAAATTAAAATTAAAAATCTACAAATAAAAACAAAAATTACACAAAAATAAAAAATATATAATAATAAAATAAAATAAAAGAAGATGGTTAGCATTAGTAATAAATTACAAAGGGCGGCCGATAAAAGATAACCAAAAAAAAGAATAATTAATGATGAAATAGAAAAAATAATTAAGAAGAAAAGAAAAATGAAAGACAGAATTTGTATGTTTTAAAATTTATTATGACATTTATTGAAAAAAATTAAGATTTTTTTTCTAACCTTTTACCTTCTACTTTCTATACTAAATATAAGCATTATTGAAAGTAGATAGATGGGTAGGGCAAGAGTACGCTGGGTTTCAGTGCAGTGCCGCCATACTATCTATAATGTTGCTGAACCAGAAGCTTGTCGTTTATACTGGGCTTTCTGCTCTTTTCCTGCCATTATCATCTTCCGCTGTTCCATTTCTTGTTTAATCCCAACTGCTTCCTTGTCGCATGCCAATTAATTGTTGTTTTCTTTTATTTTTAATAAAAATAATTAGTAATATTTATTAAATATCTATATATATATATATTAGTGTCAGAAATTGAGATAAAAAATAATTTTAAAAGTAAAAATTATAAATAATTTTGAGAGGGCAAGGCTTCCCTAGCCTCCGAGCCCTGGTCCCTTGTTAGAGTGAATTAATGCATTTGCCTGTTGCGTTACTTATGTATGGAGAACATCAGCGGGAAATTAATTTAAAAAACGACAAAAAGTTTAATCGCGTTTTTAATCACACACAGAATTGTAGATATGTTAGGACCGTTAGGTACATATCATTATCATTCGAGTGCTGCATTATGGTCGACACAACACACACACAGCACGATTTATTTTAACTTATTATTATAGGGTTATAATAAATAACACAAAACTAACAAGAGCATAGCATAACAAGTACCTCATAAGTCTAAGTCATAGAATAGCAAGTACATGATGATAAAATTGATTGTTTATACATACATTTTTTTTTTTTTAACGGGTTAAGATGGTTTAATTTCCTATCACAAGCGATCAAATCTGGAAAGCGGGAGATCGAATCCTAATATTCACGTACATGATGATAAAAATTTTTTTGTGAATATTTTATTAAAAAATATTAGAGGTTAATCCTATTTGTTTTAATTATGTGATTGTTGCATGTTTAATGTAAATTAATTTCATGAGAATTCTTGCTATTACCATGCATGTGAAAAAAATTTCGTACACGGGCACTTTAGTTTCGTCCACTTCATAATTCTAGATGTGCATCATCGATCATCATGCGTGCTTCCAAAGGTTCTTCTTGTAATTTTATATGCTTCAACAAATCTTTATAAAAAAAT
>CATIWO010805105.1:0-11478 GCA_949673435.1 Macaranga tanarius | reverse complement strand
ATATACATATATATATATTAGCCAATCACACTTCTTCATTTTTGCCCCCAAAGTCCACTATAATAATTACATATTAGAGGTATATTTATCCTTTAACAAATAATAAATAATAATAATAATAATATCTATTAATTAAATATTTCCACAAATCACCAAATATCTATGAAACTCCTTAATGCCAAAAGCATATTACACAATACTCCTCTTAACTTTAAAATGCTACATCTAACTCAAAGCTTACCTTTCAATTTGATCCCTCTCTACACTTATACCTATGCTTAAACTTAAATAAAGTCTACCAATTCTTATGCATAAAATGCAATATGCACGTCACTCACACGTGTGCTAAAGGACAGGTGTTACACAATCTCTATTAGTTTGTATTACCATATATTTGTTGTATTTTTATTGTATTAATTTTTTATCCTTTAAGGAATGAAAAATTCTCATTTATGCTAAAAAAAACCTTTTGTTTGGCCAAGGTTAAGTATTAATTACACAAGAGTTGTTTGGCCAAGGTTTGCATAAATATTAAAAAGGACATTTTTTATAGATTTAAAGATTAACTATATAAGAGTTCACAAAAAATATAAAAGCGACCTTTTATCAATATAACATCATATGAATTAGGGATAACGACACTGTTGGTCTCTGGCCCTTGCAACAATGGTGAAATGTAGAGCATTCCAGGTGTGTGAGGTACACCAGCCTAGAGGATATGACCTTTATCAGAGACTTTAACGTAAGCTAAGGGACCTAAGTTTACTAGGTTCTTAAACCAACTGTAAAGTGATGAATAGTTACGTTTAATACTAATGATGCCAAAATAAAGAAAGAAAATTAAGAATTTAAATAAAATGACGATAGGAAACTAGGAGATCTCTAAAAAAAATAAAGGGTTCTATTGGAATTAACAAGAAATTAAACTATTAATAATATTTTATTGCATAAAAAAGAACAGGACATTGAAAATAAAAACAAAAAACTAAATTAAAAAAGTAGAGTTGAAGTTCTGTAGATTTTGCTGTATTGTGTGGATTATTTTTTGGCTCTCCCCGTTTCTGCAGGAGGAAGAGTTCTTTTATCCATGGAGCAAGTAACTTCCATCTTGCCCACTACTATACGTTCCTTATTTTTGAATTTCAACTCCCTCAATTGCGTGTCTTATCTTCTTTTGTCAGTTTCTACTTTTTACAGATAACTAACCTTAGGTAATTAATTAATTAATTAATCAATTTGGGTCATGGGCCTATAATCTGTATGAGCCTTACAATTTTTAATTTTGGTCCAAATAAATACCTCCTGCATATAAATGGCTGTAAAGCCTATTTATATTCATAAAATGGTTTGCTCCTTGATAAAATCTTTATAAAGATCCTTACCTATAAAGAGATTTAGAAAGAATCCTTGTCATATAAAGAATTAAAAAGAACCCCAATTTTCTTTTATAGGTATAGACAATGCTCAACATGATTCCCTTCACATGTAGGACCTTTTGAAATCTCCTTCAATTCTCTTTAATTCCCTTTGATGATCTCTCACTTCCAACTTCAAAGTATTGATTGGAGATCCTCTAGATTTCCTTAGACAACATTGATTGATGCAACAACAAACAACATAATTAATAAAGCGGCCAATTGGCCTACCTTATTTAGTTAAAACTGGAAAGATATATACATGGAACGGGCCTTAGGGCCTATCTACAGGAAGAACACTTTGAATAGCTGTAGTTCAACTTTACATCATTTTGTATACTAATAGTTCTCCCTATATAGCATGTCAAAGTCTTCATGTTTCCATCATTTCCCACATAGTGGGAAATCTCAGTAAGAATTCCTTCATCTTTTCTATTAATTCCAAAATTAATATCCTCAGATAGTTCACCTGGTAAAGGAATCCTTGAAACTCTCTTTTACTTTAGGGTGGTTTGGCTTCCAACAATGCTTTAACTTTATTCTTACTGATCTCCACTCCTCTTCTGTGAACAAAAAAACCTATAACAGGCTCTATAACTCCCTTCCTTATCTTGAGTTTCCTCTCTAGGACTCTCTGCCCTTGGAGTATCATTTTTTGAGTTCATGTCAGAGGTTGGAAAAACTTTATGTGTTGGACTCCATGCCACTGGTTTCCAAGAGCCACCCTTGGGGGAACCATAAATTTTAAAGATCTTCTTTGAAGCTCTTTCTTTAAAACTGATAGAATTCTCTTAGTTCCCCTTTCATTAGTTGAGCTCTCTCCCTTCTGTAAGGATTTTTGCTTTTTAACCCATACATTTTTTAACAGTGGCTTTGGTCTCCCTCTAATTTCTTTTTGAATTCTCCTCTTGTGATTAGACTCTATCTGCTTTAACATTCTCTTTACTGGTTAGGGATGAGGCTTGAACTCTGGCTTGATTGGTAGCCTGTGCTCTATAAAAATTCTTTTCCAGCTAGGTATCTCTTCATAGCTCCAAGTAAAGTAGTCTTTGAACTCTTTTAACATATGGATTATCTGTTTCCTTAGCTCTCCCTACAATAAAGAACTAACATAAGTTACCTTTGGTTCCCCTAGGGAACCAATGTTAATTTTCTCTAAGGGATCTGTAACTTATAGTTTTGTATCTTCAAATTTTGTAGGAGCCTCCTTAAGATCCTCCATTTGAATCTCCTCCAGATCATCATAATCATTTGGATCCCCTTTAAATATTAACTCTGCTTTGTTGCTCTCTACATTTTCAATTTATAACTTATTACATGTTTGCTGCATATGGGCTTTTAACATCGCGGCTGCAGTTGCCACCAACTCCTCTTTGGTGAACTTAATCATCAAGCAACACAATAGTAGGTTGCTGTGCAATCGGCCTATAAGGCATGATAGTAGTAGGATTCACCATGGCTTTAGCTTGACTCTGGATCTCTTTGTTCCTTTACATGAATACTGACTTTGGTTCCCCATTCTTCTTTATTCCTAAGAACTGGATTAGTCCAAACACTGCATTATAGAACCTTGCTTTAATGGTGTCAGAATGAATGCCAAAGAGATGTGGATCCGCCTAAATAACTTCTATGTCATCACCTTTCCAAAATAAAAGAAACTGATAAAGGGAAGATGGGATACACCCATTGGTATGTATCTAGTCTCTCCCTAATAATACATTATAACTTGTAGTAGAATTTATGATAAAGAAAGTAGTAAGAGAAGTCATGCTCCTTATGGAGATCCCCATTGGTAATACACCAATAACTCTTATTACCTCGCTAGTAAAAGTAAAAACAGTGACATCTGTAGAGATGAGATCCTCCTCTCTTTTTCATAAAGTAGCCAACATCCTGGAAGGTATTTCATTCACTGTAAATCCATTATCAACAAGCATTCTGGACATTAGTCTCTTATTCAGATGAGCCTTAATATACAAGGGTTTGATGTGTCTTCTCATTTATAAGGAGAGTTTTTCCAGAATCACTCTCTTTGGTCCTCTGCCTTTTGGATATTGAATAGTAACTCCTCCTAGAATGTCATCATCTACTTCAAGTTGGGTCTCCTTCTCTGGATTAACTTTAGTATCAATCTCTATTACATCATCTTCTGCTTCATATACCTGAAATCATTAGGCAAAATAATAGAAGTGGTAGCTCAGTCTAATAGCACAAAAATGCTACCAACAAAGATATTATTTATTTTTACAGAACCTGCATCTTTAGAACTTGTAAAAACTTCTATATCATCCATAGTGTCCTCCAGGTTGGCTCTTTTTCCTTCTACCTCTTCATCTTTATCTTTAGTAGCCTTTCTCCTAAATTTAGATTTCAGTGGAGATCCCTCCATTTCCTTCATTCTCCTCTCTAAGGCTCTCTGTCTTTGGAGTCTCCTTTTCTGCGTTCTTATAAGAGTCTGAGGGAACTTCTTGTATTGGACCCTGTACCATCGATACCTTGGGGGAGCCTTTGGGGGAACCACAAATCTTGGAGCTCTTATTTGGATCTCGTTCTTTGTTGGTGCTAAAAACCTCTTGGCTCCTTTTGTATTTGATGATCCTTTCTCTCTTTCTAGCTTTCTGACCCACACATTCCTGAACAATGTCTTAGGTCTCCTTTCTATTTTCTCACCGATCCTTCTAATCTAGTTGATGAGTGAACGGAGATTAAAGATTATTGTGCTCACATTGGCTACTGGAGGAAAGGGATTTTTATCTACCAATATGGTTTCCTTCTTCTTAGGGAATTTTAAATTTTTCTTATTAATTCTGTCTTGCACCACAATTCTAAAAGCCTAATAACTATTAGTTGAATGGTTATATGAATCATGATACTTACAATATTCTTTATCTTTCAAATCCTCCTTTGTTGAGGCTTTATAATTTACAGGAAAAGTGACAAACTTCTCTTTCACTAGATAACCAAAGATCTCCTCTGTCTTGGATACTTTAAACGTGTATTGAGGATGTGCACTAGAAGCATGTGTCTTCTTCCATAGCTCTAGTGTTTTCTTTATAAAGAGAGGACATACACAGGATCCCTGTGTAGAAAGATTTACAACAGCCACTTCTTGATTATGGATCTCTTAGAAATAGGTCCCCATGGTTGATTTTCTCATTTGATTCTCTTTACAAAGGAGCTGATGCAATGTAGCAAGTCTTGGAGTTATTGGAATGAGTTTGCAGAATAATGGATAGGAGACGTAATTATTATTATTATTATTATTATTGGTAGGGTTTGATTTTTATTTCTATTTTAGAATTGATTTTAATTTAATTTTTATTACTATTTTGTTGTTAGTTTTATTTCCTAGTTAAGATTTGATTTTTTACAATTTCGTCGGGATTAGATTTTCTTCTTTAGTTAGGAATATTTTTTTCTTTCCTATTTAATTAAGGGTTGGTAGGCTTGTGCCACCCTATAAATATGTAAGTCTCATTCCTATTAGAGACAGTCTTAGTTTTGATGATTTATGAAATTAAACCCTAGTTTCGCAATTATCGATATTCTTTGAATCAACGATTTTTGATGCCTATTAATCTGGAATTCAGTTGAATCAACAGGCTAGTAGAAGATTGTTTCCGGTATTCGTGAGTGAATCAACAGAATACAATATTTATCTTGTTCAGACTTCCGCTACGTCAGTTTGGTATCAGAGATAAAGCAAATCCGACTAAATAATAATAATAATAATAATAATAATAATAATAATAATAATAATAATAATAATAATAATTACGTCTCCTGCCCATTGTTCTGCAAACTCATTCCAATAACTCCAAGACTTATTATTATTATTATTATTATTATTATTTAGTAGGATTTGGATTCTTATTTCTTAGTTTGTTTAGAATTGTTTTAGGATTTCTCTATTTAAAGACTTTTTCATATTTTGGAGGATAGTTTTTGATGTTGAATGAAATAATTTCTTATTTTTTCAAATTTCAGAATTCTTTAAATTGACCAATTTGATGCCTAATTCTCTGGAATTGTTTAGAATCAACAGAAATTCGAAGGTTATCTTCTGGCATTCATCGCGAATCAACGGAATTTAATAATTATCCAATTTTTTTATACCTTCCACTGAGTCAGTTGGTATTAGAGCCAACATGCCGCCTAGGAGACAACAACGTATCAATGATATTTATGAACGCAAGATGGAACAACGGATTAATCAGAGGTTGGATAAGAGATTCGAACAGATGATGGAACAGATGACAGAGATAATGGTGGCTATGCTAGGAAACCAAAATAAGAGGAACACACCTGAGCCACAAAATTCAGTTCAGCGCAATAACAATCATCAAGAAAATTCAGATGGGGATGTTAGTGATGAGGAGGAGGAAGAATATTATGAGGAGCCCTTATTCATTGATACTGATGATGGTGAGGATGAAGATGTGATGATTGGATATGAATCAATATTTGATGAGGACGATAATGACTGGTTACATAATAACATATTTTCTGACTACCAAAATACTAGTAGTTATGAAATTGAAGCTATTCAAGCATTGGGGCCCGAGATGAAAGAATATTCTAAATATGAGAATAATATACCAGAGTCAAGTGAGCATATTGAATATATTGATTTTATTGGCATTGATAAAATTCTTTATTCCTATATTCCTTTAAATTTTATTTCGAAAGAATTACAAGTTGATGATGAATCTATGATGTCCAACACATTTATGAGCAAATTTTTTTCTCAATATTTAGGCAAAATTCGAGGATGAATTTTCTCTATCCTAAGGGAAATAATGCGGTGCAACAAGTCTTGGAGTTATTGGAATGAGTTTGCAGAACAATGGATAGGAGACGTAATTATTATTATTATTATTGGTAGGGTTTGATTTTTATTTCTATTTTAGAATTGATTTTGATTTAATTTTTATTACTATTTTGTTGTTAGTTTTATTTCCTAGTTAGGATTTGATTTTTTATAATTTCGTCGAGATTTGATTTCCTTCCTTAGTTAAGAATATTTTTATTTTTTTTCCTATTTAATTAAGAGTTGGTAGGCTTGTGCCACCATATAAATATGTAAGTCTCATGCCTATTAGAGACAGTCTTAGTTTTGATGATTTATGAAATTAAACCCTACTTTTCCAATTATCGGTATTCTTTGAATCAACGATTTTTGATGCCTATTAATCTGGAATTCAGTTGAATCAACAGGTTAGTAGAACATTATTTTCAGTATTCGTGAACGAATCAACGAAATATAATATTTATCTTGTTCAGACTTCCGCTATGTCAAGAGCTCTTCATACTCTGCCACATTTGCTGATAACTCATAGAAATCTCTAAACTCCATTCCTTGGAATTTTTTTATAAGCTTGATCTTTAGCCTTCTTTGAGCCATCTTCATGTGCTCAGTTTTTGGTAAGAAGATCTTGCACTGATTCCTCATTTTTTTGAATCGAGAAATAAAGGAATTACTTTTTTCTCCAGGTCTTTATATCATCCAGGATAACTTAGTAACACAGACTCTGGGCTCCATCCTAAAGAACTAAGTATGGAATGTTCTCTCTATTTCCTGCCATGTAAATACAAAAAGTTTTAGCACTGTTACATACCAAGTGAAAGCAATACCAGTTAGTGAATTTGGGAACAATCACAACTTAAAATTACAAAAATTATCATAATTTGCAAGTTCACCACACTGTATAGTGAACTTTGCAATATGCTCTAGTGTAGACTGTCCTTCCTTTCTAGAGAATGAAGAGAACTCTGGAATCCTATAACCCCTAGGATAGGGATTATTACAATCAATTACCTCATGATAGGGTTTGTGGAACTCTGGTTGGCCAATCTACCTTAGGCTAGAATCGTATAACTCGTGCACTACCTCTCTCACAGCCTTCATTTCTATTGGGGCTTGGTTTCTGGGAATATAGTATTGGGGGAACTTTTGGATCCCTTTGGTCCCTCCTACTACTATTCCCCTTGAGTTTCCCTTGGGTGTTGTGGGTACCTTCTCCCTTCTATGTGGAGGTGTGTATTTTTCTCTCTTTTTTAGATTGATATGGACTGGGCGGTGAGAGTCACCTGCCTCTTGTGATGATTCAGAGGATTGTCCCTCAAGTTTTTCAGGCTGTTTATTAGCCTTAGATGGAGCCTCAGTATTTGCACTCTTGGAGCCCTATTGACCCATACTAGTAGTCTGTTGAAGATGGTGATCTAGTTTATGGGAGAACACTTTCTGACTTCCTACTACTGTCTGTATCTTTTTGGGAATATCCTTAAGAACATCCTCCATAGACTCTATAAATTTAGACTGCATCTCTATGAACTTGAGTTGTGCCTCCCTCTGCTCTTGAAGGCAATCCTCCAGAATCTTTTTGAAAAAGTTAGAACTCTCTGTTTCAATTGCTTTCCCAATATCAAGACCTGTTGAGAGTGGAGCACTTTGTGTTACTTGATCTTGAATGTGCTTTTCAAAATTCTTCACCATGTAGGGAACGAGACCTTCTGGCCCTACTATTATAGGTTCCTCCTTCTGATCCTAAGACCTAGTACTGTCTTTCTCCATAAAACTCCTTATTCTTGGCATTTCAGCAGTGTCCCACCGAGTGTACCAAAAAATATATTAGTCTCTGGCCCTTACAACAGTGAAAATAGAGCGTGCTAAGTATGTGAGGTACACCAACTTAGGGTGTAACACCCATATTATAGAATACACTGTTCATGCATTATGAGTACATGTCATATAGAGTCTTAGTGTGATATATGTCTAAGTATGGGGATTTGCATATTGGTAGAGAAGGACCTAATTGTAAGATAAGTTTATGGTTGGTTTAATACTATAGAAAGTCATGGGCTTTTACGCATTATGACATTTTCATTAAGGGCCTTAAATGATATTTTTGGTGATATTTGATAATTTAATTAGAGTTGATTATATTATTATTATTATATTATTTGTTAGTAATATATATGGATTTAAAAGTTGGCTTAGTAATGATTAAGGAGAACTTTATGGGTGTAATTTATTAGCTTATGATTGGTTGAGGTGTTTTGTGTATATTATATTGGTTGTGTATTATTAGTGAAGAGTGTAGAGAATTGAGAGAGTAAAGAAGAGAGTGATCTTAATTTTTGGTGAGAGTTTGATTTTATTGGAGCTAGGATTTAGAAGGCATTAGAAGGTCCATATTAATTGGAGCTCAATTGGTAAGCTTAAATTATGTTTTTGATTGGTTTGGTTAAGTTATGAATGTTGTCAATTTCGGATTTCTATTCCTCTATTTTTCAGTCCTTTTGTGATTGCCATATTTTGAGTTTTAGAACTCTAATTTGAGCAAGGTTAATATTCTAGAAACCTCAGAGAGCCCTTTATATTTTTTATGCTTTGAGTTTTGTTTGATTTTGCTGTTAAGTAGGGTAATTAGGGTCGTATATTTTCTTACTCCTGTGAGTGCCCTGTTTTGGCCGGATAAATTGTAAAATCCATAATTAATTTCAAACATGTCAAAATTAAATGATTTTAATTGAAATTTGTTATAGACATATAACCCTAGTTGTGGTAGAAATTTAGGGATTATTGGATTTGTGTGTGTATGTCTAGGTCTTGTTGAATTTTGAGTAATCTGTGCACTTTATGAACTTAGGGTGAATTACTATGCTTGTTTGTGAATTTGATGGATGATTGTATGTAGGAGTTGACAAAGGAAAGGAAAGCACACACTCAACATTAAAGGAAAATCTCTTTTTGAAGAGGAAGCAACTAGAGGTAAGTAACTATGTATACATGTTATGTATATATACTTAGCCCATATGCGTAATGGAATGTATTCCTATATTGGAATTGATTGTATATATATACGATTAGTACAATAATGTGGAATGAGTTATACCCTTTTGTGAATTGGTAATATGGTGAGAAAGCTAGTAAATGATGATGTATATGTATGGTGTAGTAAACACCATAATTGTGTATGTTGCATTTTAAGAATGAGCTTTTGATTTAATATTGATAAATAGTAATTATATTAGCATATTGAGATGCAATTGATTAGAAATGTATTATGTTATTTTGGTTGTATTATATTTCACTTGAAAGTGAAATATGTGAGGAATTATGAGAATGTGTGATAGTGGGACTGAGCCGAGCGGATAGTCCACACTGAATATGTAAAATGGGCAAGCTGAGCCGGGCGTATAGCTACCCATAAAAGATATGTAAGAATGAGACTGAGCGGGACGGATAGTCTCACTTAATGGCCATTTGAATGTGATTGAATTGTGAGGAAAATAACTATGAAGCTAAGTATGAGGTTATGGGTGAGGAATGTCATCTGAATACTAACTCATGCATTGAACATACATTCCTTTACCATTGTGCTAATGAATGAATTTGGTTGTGTAATGGAATGTTCGAATATAAATAATGGATGTAGATGCTCTTTATTTATGAATGATTGATATTATATGTTAAGGAATGTTTTAGAGTAGATTAGGGTGTTTAGAATGTATTGTTGTGGCTTGAATTGAATTGTATTCATATGCTTGACATCACTAGTCACTTCAAGGCATTTTTGTCGATCTATATAAATGAATTAAGTCAAGATGTCTTCATAAAAGTTGTAGTCCTCTGAAATACTTTCCATAACTTTTTGAATTACTTGAATCCGAGTTCTGTAGAGGAAGTTATGGCTGAAAGAGTGAGACATGGTTAGTCAGGTCATGTCTTTGTGCACCCATACCGACTCGGCAACCGGGTGCCGAGTTGTACCTATGACTCGAGGTGCCGAGTCAGCCCTTCTTCAGCATACTTCTATTTTTGTATTTTGACCATAAGTTGAGCTATAAAGCACTAAATGAGATGTGGTTTGATGCTAGAGAAACTTTAAAGAGTCTTCTACAACTTTTATGTTTTAAGTTTGAGTAGAATCTATCTTTAAGATTTTCTAATTGAGCTTGACATTTTAGTGCTCACTTACTCCTTTTACATTTGGACTTCCATACATATTCGATATCGTGCCTATGGTATTGTAACTTTATATTTGTTATCATATTTCCTTATATAAGTGAATATGTGCTTCTTTAAGGTATGATTCTTATGTGTTTGGTGTATATGTGCAACTGTATTTATAGTTACTTATTGAGTTGCAAGCTCACCCCTTTGCGGTTGAATATTTTCAGGATTTGATTAGGCTAAAGGCTTGAAGCTTACGTCTGAGTCTTTAGGTAGGCCGAAGTGAGCGGTGTACCCGACCTTCCTCCTGCATATCATTTTGGGCATTGCGTGTACATTGTATCTTTATGTTTAGTACTTTTATGTAATACTAGACAAGCATTATGTGTAATGCTGAACATGTATGTACATATTAGCTTTGGTATATATATATAAAGTACTTTGCTTTTTGAAAGCATTAAGTAGAGTAATTAGGGCTGGACATTTTCTTGCTCTTGTGAGTGTCCTATTTTGGCTAGGTGGATTGTAAAATTCATAATTAATTCTACACATGTTCAAATTAAATGATTCCAATTGAAATTTGTTATAGACACATAACCCTAGCTGTGGTAGAAATTTAGGGGTTATTGGACTTGTGTGTGTGTCTAGGTCTTGTTGAATTTTGAACAATTTGTGCACTTTGTGAACTTAGGGTGAATTGCTATGCTTGTTTATGAATTTGATGGATGATTGTATGTAGGAGTTGACAAAGTAAAGGAAAGCATTCAACATTAAAGGAAAGGCTCTTTTTGAAGAGGAAGCAACTAGAGATAAGTAACTATGTATATATGTTGTGTATATATACTTAGCCTATATGCTTAATGGAATGTATTCCTATATTGAAATTGATTATATATACATATGATTAGTACAATAATGTGGAATGAGTTATACACTTTTGTGAATTGGTAATATGGTGAGAAAGCTAGTAAATGATTATGTTTATGTATGGTGTAGTAAACACCATAATTGTGTATGTTGCATTTTGAGAATGAGCTTTTGATTTAATATTGATGAATGGTGATTATATTAGCATATTGAGATGCAATTGATTGGAAATGTATT
>CATIWO010805091.1:0-16001 GCA_949673435.1 Macaranga tanarius | reverse complement strand
AATCCATCATCTATTGAAGGTTGTTTGATTGTCCTACACATACTTGCTTGGTGGAAGTTCGTGCAAGCTCTTTGGGTCAACAAATGAGAGGCTTGTGGCTTGAACAACACCATCTTTGGAGGTCTTCCTTGCCAACGTTGTGTTTCAAGCTAGAGGCTTCACATTTGGGGAGCTCAAGCTTGTAGATCACCATCAACCAAAGCTTTTCGAGCGTGCTACCAACTAAGGAGTATGTAAGTGTTACAATATCTCTTAGTTGTTAGGTATCCCTCTTGAAAGCATGATTTGGTTGCTATGTTGTTGGTATATTGTTCATTATGCATGTTAAGCTATGTAAGAGTGCATGTGATATGATCTATGTGCATGGAAGTGTTTTGTGTTTGATTCAAATGTTGCTTGCAATGAAAATTTTTAAATTCCGCATTTTCATTGTTCCTCTACACACACTTTCCTTCACACTCAACACATAAACTATTATCATATTAGCTTTATTGATATAGTTAATGGAGTTAGTAGAGAGAGCTAAGTCATAACTTCATTTGCACAAGTTAGAGAGAATTTTTTATATCAAGCAAAAGGAGAGAAAAGGATTGAGATAGTCTTCTTCCTTATTCTTCTTCAAATGTAGAGAAATAAAAAATACACAAGTGTTGTGTGCTTTCTAAAAGGTCCATCATCCATTGAAGGATTTGTCCCATACATCCTTGCTTGGTGAAGCTATTGCAAGTACCTTGGGTCTACAAGAGGGGCGTATGGCTTGAGCATCTCCAACCTTGGGAGTCTTCCTTGCCATCCAGTGTATATCAAGCTAGAGGCTTCACATTTGGGGAGCTTAGAGCTTGTAGATCAATACCAACAAAATCTTACTGAGCATGCTACCAACTTAGGAGTTATGTAAGTGTTACTAAATCCCTTAGTTGCTAGGTCTTGTTTTTGGAAGCATGAATTGGTTGACTTGATGATGGCATGTTGTTCTTGATACATGTTCAGCAATATAAGAGTGCATGTGATATGATCTATTGGCATGAAAGTGTTTGTGTTAGATGCAAATGTTGCATGCAATAAAAAATTTTAAATTCCGCATTTTATTGTTCTTCTACACACACTTTCCTTTCAGACTCCACTTCACCTTGACTATTGAAATCTCTTTATTCCTCAACTGCTTATCATAGACGTTCACATTCATAATACATTAATTAATTACACATGGTATTAAATTGGTAACACACTGGCAGCATACCCATACCATCCGTAGCAAATATTTTAAATTTATGACATCCTTGTTACCCTGGCTCAATTCTTTTTGATTGAAAATACATTCAAATTACTGTCTTCCAATTCAAATTACAATTTTCAACAATTACTGTCTTCCAATTCCCAAATATAGTTAATAACAAGGACTTCTAAACCATAAGTTAAAAAATTCTCTCCATAGCTTCGTTAACCAACTTCAATCCATTCCCTCGCAAAACTATCAAGAAATACTTTCCATATTCCTCTTTATTTGATAAATAAAAGTATTATCACATAAAACATTCATAACTAATTCAAATGCTGTTGGAAGTCTGGTTTATTAATATCATAAACATAATTAATATATCCACCAATACCAATGACATACTTAAAAATTTATGATTTTCATACAAAATTTCGAATGTCATCTCGACAATAGAGCATTATATTATCTGGAGTTACAAATGTCTAAATTTTTAAATTTATCCTTCCCCAAAACACTGTAAGATCTTTACATTAATCAGATAAGCCTTCAATTCACATTAATGAATAATTTGTCTTCATTATCATTTTTATTTGTATAAACAGAATTAATGCTCCTATAGTAATAATGCTCAATTCATCAATTTATCCTCTTTTACTTCTTGCAACTTCCATGATACTTTTTTATATTAGTTAATCAATATTGATGTGATCCTGGGTATAATTAAATTCTAAATCTTCCTTCCAATACTGAAATTATTTCAATTTTTTTATCTGAAACACATTAGAAATTTTACAACTATAAATTCACCCATTCATCTCAAATTATTCTTCATTAAATCTTCGACACCTATTAATTAAGCTTTTTGCACATTTTTAATTATATATAATGTAATCGTAACTGGAATCAACAAAAATGTATAGTTTCTTCTTCATCCATTATCCCTATATTTCTTTGCTTCTGAATATGTATAATTATCCCTTTATATAATTCATACCAATTGTTAGTATTAATGTAACGCCTGCAAAGTGAGGGCATGCAATTTTAATGCATTTAAATTAATGTTATTTGTTAAGAGTGGACATGATGCATTAGAAATTATTATGCATGAAGTATGTGAATTTCATGGATATTGTGAGTATTTACTTATTGAGTTATATGTGAACCATTAGGGTATGTGGTTAGAGAGTGGTTATAATACCCGTATTTTTATAAGCACTGCTCATGCATTATGTTTTTATGACATATTTAGTAAAGTTTTGGATTGTTTTGTCATAATAGAAAGTTGTAGATTATTATGTAATAATCCAATTTCATTAAGAGGGTAGAAAGATAATTGGGTGATATTTATATATTATTTAATTAGAAGTATTGGTATTATTTTATTTGGGGATAATTGTGCTTTTAATTAAGGGACACTTAAGGCTATATTTGTTGAATAGTGATTGGTGTAGAATTGGTATGTGTATATGTTTGGTAGGGTTGTAGAGAAGAATTTATTATTTTAGTAAGAGATAGTTGTGGATTGTGGATTATTATTATTATTATTATTATTATTATTATTATATTAAGATATTATGCTAAGTAGTAATTCTAAAGGAAGAGACTTTTGGGGGTGGGGGGGGGGGGGGAATGATGTCTTTTGATTGGTGTATGTTTTATATGTATATTTGTGTATATAGTT
The DNA here is from genome assembly GCA_949673435.1 of Macaranga tanarius. Taxonomy (NCBI): domain Eukaryota; kingdom Viridiplantae; phylum Streptophyta; class Magnoliopsida; order Malpighiales; family Euphorbiaceae; genus Macaranga; species Macaranga tanarius. The sequence continues at coordinate 13,101 of CATIWO010805091.1, read as the reverse complement.
AGAAGGGTGTAGAGCTTTTTGGGAAGAAGAAAAAGAAGAGGGTTTTTGTTGATAGCTTTAGGGAGATTTTGTTAATTCTCAACACATCCAGTAAGGTTTTTGGAGAGCTTAAAAAGACTAAATAGCCATTTGAGCATCATTTTGGTAAGTCTTTCATTAATTGGTGATTATTTGAAGTTAAGTTTGGTTGGGTGAAATTCGTATTCTATTTCAGCATACATCTGTCTTAGTATTTTGAGCATAACTTGAGTTGTAGATCTCTGATTTGAGCAAAGTTTAATGCTCTAGAAACTTCAGAGTGTCCTCTACAACTCTTATGTTTTGAGTTTGAGTTGATTCTACTGGTAGTACTGTTTAATCTGGCCCAACATGTTCTTGCTCAACCAGCCAACTCTATTTTTCTACTTTACCCGAGTTGCATCAAAAATTTATAATTAATTCCACACACCTTCAAATTGAGCAATTCCACTTAGGATTTGAAGAAGACTCATAGTTCTAGTTTCAGTAATATTTTCATAATTTTTGGACATATGTGTGAATTATTTGGACACTTTGAACCTTGAGCATGGGGTTGCACTTAGTTGCATTTTGTTGAGTTGAGAGCAAGTGTCATGGTTGATACATGAATTGATATATGAATTGTGCATAGGCTTTAATAAGGATATTGGAGACATTACTCACTAGGGAAGCTTTTATTTAAGAAGGAGTTGAAAGTTTGAGGTAAGTAATTATTAATATAATGCTTATATATTTAAATATTAATTCTCTTGTATATATAATGGTTGTATAATTGTGATTTAATTGGTGAATTAAATATGATGAATTAATGTGAATATGAGAATGAAGTAGTAGTTGTGGATGGAATGTTAATATGATGACTTATGGTGATGAAATTATATTGAGTTGTGTTGTATGTGATGTGTGTGTTTCATAATAAGGTGAAACAAGTGAGGAAATAAAGATTTGTGAGAAAGTGTGTTGAGTGGAGACTGAGTCGGGCGGATAGTCTTCACTGATTGTGAAATGAAAAAGCTAAGCCGGGTGGATGGCTACCTATAATGGAATTAAAAGAAGTGAGACTGAGCGTGGTGGATAGTCTCACTATATGGCCATTTAAAATTGTATCTATGATTGTGAGAAACATGCCAAATGTGGCTTTGTGTGAGATGATGGTATGAAATGTGGCTTTAGTTCAATATTAAATAATGAGATGGGCATGTGAATGTACACATTCTTGTAATTATGGGAATTTGTTGTGGATATTATATATTTGTTTATTAATGGGATATGTGTGAGAAAATGTGTGTTATTGATTCCAACCATATATTCAACTGTGTATAGATATATGATCTTGTTTTCTAGTTGCATATATAATGTTGTATTCTGAATTAATGTGAAGTGCGAATGAAATGGTTAGGGTTGTGTGATAATGTTTATTTATATACAATCCTATATATGTAATATCAATTGGTAGTATTTTATTGATGATTATGAATGATTGAAATAATGATGTGAATTGATATATATGATACATCAACAGTGTAGTTTTGATGTTTGGATATGTTGTTGAGTTGTGAAGTGATTGCGAGCCACTTAAAATTTAAGTGAGTATGTTATTAGGTTGAAATCATGGATAGAGACATAGGCATGTATCCAACCGTGTGATAAGACACGAGTGTATTCTTGGTCGTGTATACATATTGGTTTTAGGGCAGAGAGATATATGGGCCAAGACACGAAAACACCTTTGGCCATGTATGCATGTTGGTTTTTAGGAAGAGAGGTTCACAGGTCGAAACACGCTACACGGGGAGACACACGCCCGTGTAGTTCATATATTTAATTGTTCTTGTTATTTCTCACTAATTAGTTCTTGAGAAGTGCTATAGGTAGGATTGTATTAATAATTACTTATTGAGTCGCAAGCTTATTCCTTTATAAAAATATATTTTTCAGGATATAGATAGATAAAGCTTGAGGTGTGCGGTGTTTATGAGCTTAGATGGGTCAGAAGAAAGATTGGAGTCGACAATCATCCTTATCTTTTTTAGTATTTTGGATTATGTATAGACATCATATATACTTAGATATATAAGTAAAATGTCTTTGTATAAGATTTTATTACTTATATGAGAAATTTTCTTAAGATACGTGTTTTTCCATTATTATGGACATATGTATAGTTGTGGATGAGGGTGTTACATTTAGTGGTATCATAGTAGGAATTTGATTCCCTTAGGACATGAGAATATGCTTGTATTCATAGCATATAATGCATAAGTCATAGATGACATATAGTGATATACGTTGTAAATGTCAGGATGGAAGGACACTAAGATCAACCCATCGGTCTAAATGAGTCATCAGAGACAATTATAGACAAATACTTAAGCATTCATTGTATGAGCCTGAATAATTTTTTTCACTTAAAATCTCTTTATAAAATGCATATTATTATATAGTAGAGGATTTGTTCTTTTATGAAAAATATGAGAAAAAAAGGGAACAATGTGTAAAGATTTTTGGGGGTACTAGTGAACCACTATAGTAAAAGGATGGTTACAAAATATGTAAGAAATTCTCAATCGAATTGGTAGTATTGATGAGAAAAGAATTAGATATTCCGTAACATTATTTGAGCAATACATTCTGAACTAGTGGAATACAATCTTAGAAGAGATTTTAACTTCGATAGATTTTCTGAGGGCATTTACAAGGAAATATGTTTTAGATGACTATGTGAATATAAAGAATAGTGAATTTCTAAAGTTGAAACAAAAATGAATTTATCTATGGTCAAGTATGAGAAATAGTTTGTGGAATTATCTAAGTATGGTTAGAAGAAATGGTTATTAATGAGAGAAAGTGGAAAGGATTTGAGAAAAGGTTGAATTTGAAGATTCATTTCCTAAAGATATTGATTCTCATCATGATGCATTTGTAATGATAGATTCTATTTTTTTATTTTTATTATTCGTATGGTTATTTACATAAGTTGGAACAAATGAATTGATTGAACATGATATATGTGTTTCGATGCTTATTGGGATGTTATGAGATGATAATAAGAATTTTACTTAGAGCTAATAGTTGATGTGAATTATGTGTGAACTTGATAATTATAGAGATGGAAGGAGTATTAATTTTATATTGAGAATAAATTGGGTAAGGAATTATCATGACATTATAACTATTATGTAAGGAGATAGTTAGATATAGTTGAGAGCAAAGAAAAATAGAGATAGTGGGTGAAGAAAGAACTATATATGTTTGTTGATTCCAGTTATGATTACATTATACGTGATTAAAATAGGCAAGAAGCCTATTTTATTGATGTGAAAGGTTTAATGAAGATTCGAGAAGAGTGAATGAATTTTTAATGGAAGAAATTTTTTGTTATGTTCTATATAAATTATTGAAATTATTTTAGTATTGGAAGACAGATTTAGAATTAAATCACACCTAGGATCGTATCAGTATTGATTGCTTATTTAAAAAAAAGTATCATGGAAGTTGAAAGAGATAAAAGAGGATAAATTGATGAATTGGATAATACATTACAGATGTATTAATTATGTTATACAACATAAGGATGATGATGGGCAATTATGTATTGATTATGATATTTATAAACAATATTTTTCAACGGTATTTGAATTAGTTGTGACTGTTTTATTTGATAATGCATTTATTTATCAAATAAATAAGAATTTGGCAAGTGTTTCTGAATATTATTACGAGCGAAAGATAGTTGTATGACATTCTAGTAAAAATAAATTTCAAGTGAGGAAATTATTTTCTTGAGAGGAAAATGATGAAGGAAATATATTGAATTAGATGAATTAAAGTGTAAGTGAAATGTGTAGTATATATAGTTAATGTGTGGTCATAGGTAGGAGTTATAAAGAGCAAAGAAGAAAGAAACAACTATAAGAACTTTCCAATTGTTGAGGTGGCAAGTAATATGAATCATTATATATGTTAAAAGGGTTAGATTGTGATTTATTTCGTTGACAATGGAAGGATAATAATATTGGCATTGCTTTGGAATATCAATGTTTATATGTATGAGATTGGTATAGAGATATTTTATAAATGAAAGAGTTTTGAATGAATGGGTGACTAAGTAAATAAATAGATGATTAAATATGTATACAATGAAATGTGTGATTAGATATGCTAAGGATAGTGTTGTAAGTGATATTATTATATTTTGATGAGAATTGGTGTGAAATGATTGTATTGAGATTGTGGATTTGTTAATTTTGGTGAAGCAATATTTATTGTGAATAATGTTTAAGAATATAACAATGTGTTGTTGTGTAGTGCTATATTGTGTGGTATTACATACATGATTATAAAACTGTTGTGAGAAATGATAATGCGGTGAATTGAGAATGACTATTGAAAGTGAATGATATCTATTATATGAATAGTGCAAGCCATTTAATATGGCATAGATTGAAATATTTTACGATGAAAATGTTGTATATTGATTGAATGTAATGTGGATATTGATTAATAGTGAGGAAATGTAAAGTATACGTATAATAGTAGAGACTGGGTCAGGTGGATAGCCTCCACTGATTGTGACTTGGAAAGTGTGGAATTGAACAAAATGTGAGGAAAATGTGTAATAGTGGGACTGAGCCGGGCGGATAGTCCCCATTATTTATTTGAGATGGTCAAGCTGAGCCGGGCGTATAGCTACCCATAAATGATATGTGAGAAGTGAGACTGAGCCGGACGAATAGTCTTACTTAATGGCCATTGATTGATGTGTGAAAGTAAGATTTGAGACTGAGCCGGGCGGATAGTCTCAGTATGCGGCCACTTATGAAATTATGATTGTGATGAATAAGCTAAATTGGCTAAATGTGAGGCAATTATGCAAGAATAGATTCAGCCGGATACCAAACAAAGAAATTAAGATGTAAGGGTAGGCATTCTTGCATTTATGTGAATTATTGTGAGATGTTATCTTTATTGTTGAGATGAATCCAGGCATTAAATAAAGTATTGAGATTTGAGATTCGTGTAATGTGCAATCGGTTACTTATTGATTATATTTATGTTATTCTATTATAGAATTGACGATTGTGGAAGTTGGTGGCGATGAAACGTAAATGCACACTTGGATATATATATATATATATATATATATTATCCTTTATAGGTGAATTGATTGTGAATAATAAATATGTCACAAAAGGTGATTATATGAATATTAAATGATGTATTGATATAGATATATTTTAAGCTTGTGTTTGTGAATGAATTGGTGATGTTAAGTATGTCTTTGAAGTGTCTCTAAGTTACTTTGAGCCTCATTTGAGTGTGGGATAGTATGTAATTGTAGTATGGTGGATAACTGAGCCAATTGAAATTGTTTATGGATGTGGAGTTATTTTTATTGTAGAATTGACCGTACTTTAGTAGGGAGTTATCTATATTTTAGGGGAGGTTCTGCCAAATTTTTGGTAAATTCCTCATAAACTATGTTTGGTTATTAGGTTCTTGTGATAAAGCCTAGTATGTAATGGATGAGTTATGTTCTATAGGTTGTGTTACGAAATGTTGAGGATGGTGTGGGTATACTGTACGTGGGTTGCTAATTTAATATCATGTGAGATTAATTTATACATGATGAATGTCTATAATAAGTAGTTGAGGAATAAAGAGATGCTAATAGTAACGATGAAGTGAAGTGGAGTCATCATGACTAAAGAAGCATTATAAGATATAGAAGAGCTAATGAAGTAGAAATAACCGTATCTTTTTTTGGAAGATAGTGAGTTATTAAATTTTGGGGATGAAATTTTATAAAAAGGGGAGAATTAAAATGCCTACAAGTAGGGGCATGCAATTTTAATGCATTTAAATTAATGTTATTTGTTAAGAGTAAACATGATGCATTAGAAATCATTATGCATGAAGTATATGAATTTCATGGATATTGAGAGTATTTACTTATTGAGCTATATGTGAACCATTAGGGTATGTGGTTAGAGAGTGGTTGTAACACCCCGTATTTTTATAAGCACTGCTCATGCATTATGTTTTTATGACATATTTAGTAAAGTTTTGGATTGTTTTATTACAATAGAAAGTTATGGATTACTATGTAATAATCCAATTTCGTTAAGGGGGTAGAAAGATAATTGGGTGATATTTATGTATTTTTTAATTAGAAGTATTGGTATTATTTTATTTGGGGATAATTATGCTTTTAATTAAGGGATACCTAAGGTTATATTTGTTGAATGGTGATTGGGGGAGAATTGGTGTGTGTATATGTTTGGTAGGATTATAGAGAAGAATTTATTATTTTATTAAGAGATAATTGTGGATTGTTATTTTTATTATTATTTTATTAAGATATTATGTTAAGTAGTAATTATGAAGGAAGAGACTTTTTAGGGGGCAAATGGTGTATTTTGATTGGTGTATATTATATATGTATATTTTTGTATATAGTTAGAAGGGTGTCGAGATTTTCGAGAAGAATAAAAAGAAGAGGTTTTTTGTTGATAGCTTTAAGGAGATTTTGTTAATTCTCTACATATCCAGCAAGGTTATTGGGGAGTTCAAGAAGACTAATTAGCCATTTGAGTATAGTTTTAGTAAGTCTCTCATTAATTGGTGATTATTTGAAGTTAGGTTTGGTTGGGTAAAATTCGTGTCCTGTTTTAGCATACATTAGTCTTAGTATTTTGAGCATAACTTGAGTTGTAGACCTCCAATTTGAGCAAGATTTGATATTCTAAAACTTCAGAGTGTCCTCTACAACTCTTATGTTTTGAGTTTGAGTTGATTCTGCTATTATGACTGTTTGATCTGGCCCCACATTTTCTTACTCAACCAGCCAACTCTATTTTCCTGTTTTACCCGAGTTACATTAAAAATCCATAATTAATTTGACATATGTCCAAATTGAGTAATTCTAGTTGGAATTTGAAGTAGACTCACTGTTCTAGTTTTAGTAATATTTTCATAATTTTGGGACATATGTGTGAATTATTTGGATACTTTGAACCTTGAGCATAGGGTTATACTTAGTTGTAATTTGTTGAGTTGAGTGCAAGTGTCATGGTTGCCACATGAATTGGCGTATGAATTGTGCGTAGGCTTTAATAAGGATATTGGAGACATTACTCACTAGGGGAGCTTTTATTTAAGAAGAAGTTGAAGGTTTGAGGTAAGTGATTATTAATATAATGCTTATATATTTAAATATTAATTCTCTTGTATATATAATGTTTATATAATTATGATTTAATTAGCGAATTAAATATGATGAATTAATGTGAATATGAGAATGAAGTAGTAGTTATGGATGGAATGTTAATATGATGACTTATGGTGATGAAATTATATAGAGTTGTGTTGTATGTGATGTGTGTGTTTCATAATAAGGTGAAACAAGTGAGGAAATAAAGATTTGTGAGAAAGTATGTTGAGTGGAGACTGAGCTGGGCGGATAGTCTTCACTGATTGTGAAATGAAAAAGCTAAGCCTGGTGGATAGCTACCCATAATGGAATTAAAAGAAGTGAGACTGAGCATGGTGGATAGTCTCACTATATGGCCATTTAAAATTGTATCTATGATCGTGAGAAACATGCCAAATGTGGCTTTGTGTGAGGTGATGGTATGAAAAGTGGCTTTGGTTCAATATTAAACAATGAGATGGGCATGTGAATGTACACATTCTTGTAATTATGGGAATTTTTTGTGGATATTATATATTTGTTTATTAATGAGATATATGTGAGAAAATGTGTGTTATTGATTCCAACCGTATATTCCACTGTGTAAAGATATATGATCTTGCTTTCTAGTTGCATATATAATGTTGTATTCTGAATTAATGTGAAGTGCGAATGAAACGGTTAGGGTTGTGTGATAATGTTTATTTATATACAATCCTATGTATGTAATATCAATTGGTAGTATTTTATTGATGATTATGAATGATTGAAATAATGATGTGAATTGATATATATGAGACATCAACAGTGTAGTTTTGATGTTTGAATATGTTGTTGAGTTGTGAAGTGGTTGTGAGCCACTTGAAATTTAAGTGAGTATGTTATTAGGTTGAAATCATAGATAGAGACACGGGGCGTGTCTCCGGCCGTGGGATAAGACACGGGCATGTTTTTGGCCGTGTATACATATTGGTTTTACGGCAGAGAGATACACGGGCCAGGACATAGAAACACCTTTGGCCGTGTGTGCATGTTGGTTTTTGGGCAGAGTGGTACATGGGTTGAAATACGGCTGTGTTTCAGACCATGTATCGATATAATTTTGGTCCAGAGGACTACACGGGGAGACATACGCCCATGCAGTCCATATATTTAATTGTTCTTGTTATTTCGTGCTAATTAGTTCATGAAAAGTGTTATAGATAATATTATATTAATAATTTCTTATTGAGTCGCAAGCTCATTCCTTTGCAAAAATATATTTTTCAGGATGTAGATCGATAGAGCTTGAGGTGTGCAGTTTATGTGGGTCAGAAGCAAGCTTGGAGTCGATAATCATCCTTATCTTTTTTTTAGTATTTTGGATTTTATATAGACATCATGTATACTTAGTTATATAAGTAAAATGACTTTGTATAAGATTTTATTACTTCTATGAGAAATTTTCTTATGATACGTGTTTGTCCATTATTTTGGACACATGTATGGTTGTGGTTAAGGGTGTTACATTTAGTGGTATCAGAGCAGGAATTAGATTCCCTTGGAACATGAGAATATGCTTGTATTCATGGTATATAATGCATAAGTCATAGATGATATATAGTGATATACGTTGTATATGTTAGGATGGAAGGACATTAAGCTCAACCCATCAGTCTAAATGAGTCATTAGAGACAATTGTAGACATATACTTAAGCATTCATTGCATGAGCTTGAATAATTTTTTTCACTTAAACCCTCTTTATAAGATGCATGTTATTATATAGTAGAGGATTGGTTCTTTTATGAAAGATATGAGAAAATAAGGGAACAAGGTGTGAAGATTTTTGTGGGTATTAGTGAACCACTGTAGTAAAAGAATGGTTACAAAATATGTAAGAAATTCTCGATCGAATTAGTAGTATTAATGAGAAAAGAATGAGATATGTTGTAACATTATTTGAGCAATACATTATGAACTAGTGGAATACAATCTCAGAGGAGATATTAACTTGGATAGATTTTCTGAGGGCATTTACAGGGCAATATATTTTAGATGACTATGTGAATATAAGGAATAGTGAATTTCTAAAGTTGAAATAAACATGAATTTATTTGTGGTCAAGTATGAAAAATAGTTTATGGAATTATCTAAGTATGGTTAGAAGAAATGGTTATTAATGAGAGGAAGCGGAAAGGATTTAAGCAAAGGTTGAATTTGAAGATTCATTTCCTAAAGATACTGATTCTCATCAGGATGCATTTGTAATGATAGATTCCATTTTTTTATTTTTATTATTCATGTGGTTATTTACATAAGTTGAAATAAATGAATTGATTGAACATGATATATGTGTTTCGATGCTTGTTGGAATGTTATGAGATGATAATAAGAATTTTACTTAGAATTGATAATTGATGTGAATTATGTGTGAACTTGATAATTATGGAGATGGAAGGAGTATTAGTTTTATATTGAGAATAAATTGGGTAAGGAAATATCATGATATTATAACTATTATGTAAGGATATAGTTAGATATAGTTGAGAGCAAAGAAAAATAGAGATAGTGGGTGAAGAAGGAACTATATATATTTATTGATTCCAATTATAATTACATCATACGTGATTGAAATAGGTAAGAAGCCTATTTTATTAATGTTAAAGGTTTAATGAAGATTAATTCGAGAAGAGTGAATGAATTTTTAATGGTAGAAATTTTCTGTTATGTTCCATATAAATTATTGAAATTATTTTAGTATTGGAAGGTAGATTTGGAACATACCTAGAATCGTATCATTATTGATTACTTATTAAAGAAAAGTATCATGGAAGTTAAAAGAGATAAAAGAGAATAAATTGATGAATTGGATAATACATTACATAGGCATTAATTTTGTTATACAGTATAAGGATGATGATGGGCAATTATGTATTAATTATGATATTTATAAACAAGATTTTTTAACGGTATCATAATCAAGATTTTTCAACGGTATTTAATGTAGTGTAAAATCCGCAAGTGCACAGAATTGTATCAAGTAGTAAATAAAGATATCATTCCACAGAGATTGTGAATTGAGTATTGCAATACTAACTATGTTCATTTGTTTAGACAACAAAATAGAGTTTAGATTTCTTTAAAAACTAAAACCAAATCAAGTTAAAATGAAATTCAAATTCAAACAAATATTAAAAGCTAGGGTTCTTATTTTCAATTGGACCATTTCACAGAATTGGTTACCCAACTAGGTTTATACTAGTTCTAATTCATTTTGAAAGAATCTTAGAAACTATAGATTTTCCTCTCAGATAAACCTATAATTAATTGGAGATTAATTAACACTAAGCTTACTGGCTCTCACCAACCTAATGCCTTTTAATTTCAATTTTAAATCATAGCCTTTAACCAATATTAATCCACTTAACTGTCTCTCAACTAACTAAGCAATAAATAAGTCATTGCCTAATCCTACAGAACCTATCTCTCAATTAAGCCTATAGTATCGATTTAATTTTAGGGTGATCAGTCCTAAAATGACATTAAGCACAACAATAACCAATGAATTAGATCTAGTAACCTAATAATAATCACAATAAGCACATAGTCAATTTAGAATAAAAACCCCAAAAAGGATCTAGCTACTCATGTTAAAGATAAAAGAAAACAAACAAGAAATGAAAACCAATCTGAACATAATAACTATTAAATAAAAGAGTGATATAAGAAAAATCCCCTTCTAAATGATTTAAGGAAGCCTTATTCTTCTAACCAAGTGTCCCCTCTACTAAACAAAATAAAATGAAAATGTCTTCTGAAAAACCAAGAGAATAGAGAACTAAAAACAGAACTAAAACTAAAAAAAAAACTCCTTTTTTAATGAAAAAAATAAATGGTTCTCTTTAAAGGACCTAGTTTCATAATGAAAAAGGTCATTTAAACTTTCCCAAACTCTATCTAAATATAGTCTTAAAAGATGAGCTTCTATCTACCTAAACTACAGCTGAAAATCCACTTTTGATTGGCTGCCACATCATTATACACGGGCATACAACAATTAGACATGTCCATGCATCAAAATAGCTCTGAAATCTTGGAATCAGGCATGGCCATGCGCATGGGTGTGTGATTAGCACATGGGCGTGTGCATGGGCATGTGCTCTGTGATTGGTCCTTCTTCAATTAAGGCATGGGCAAGTGCATGGGCATGTCACTTTACAAATGGGCATGCACATGGTCATGTGTCCTGATGTGAAACTAACTTTGAACTTTAAGCTTCAATCTTATTCTTATCTTTAAGCCCTATCTTTATCTCTTCTCAAATGTATCTTACAACCACAAACTAAGCCAAAATTATCTGTTTAACACAAAAGTACTTAAACTAAAACAAAATAACAAAACTAACTAAACAATGCAATTCTAAACTAAATATGCAATAAAATAAAGTGCTCAACATATGCATATTTGATTAGGGTATATTTTGTTATGTTTTAGGTAGGTTAATTGTGTTAATTTTGTATATAATTGTGTTAATTTGTGTGTAGATAGGTTATTTGTGCTTAATTTGTGTTTATAGATCATTAATCAAGGTTGGATGTGGATCAATTGGAGATTAGGAGTAAATAAAGTCACTATTTGAAGTAATTGTGAACACGGGCATCAACACGACTGTGTGTCTGTCCGTGTAATTTGCTGGAAAATTTGAGTACTTGGAACATGGGTCAGGACACGCCCGTGTGTTAGGCCGTGTGATGCACTGCCAATTTTACATACTTGAGACATGGGTCGGGACATGGCCGTGTGGTGGCCCATATGCTGAATACATGTAAGACACGGGCGTGTTTTTGAAAAACATGGCCGTGTATGCGGAAGAATTAGGATAAGATTGACTTCTTTAAACCCTAATCTAAGGGGTTTTGAAGAAAAACTATAAAAAGGGATAATAGAGCATATGGAGAAGGAGCTAGAGACAAAAAAAAAGTTCATCAGGGTATCATCAAAGAACAAGATTGGAGATTGAAAATTGGAGCGATCAAGAGATTGAATTCTTTATTCTTCTTCTTAATTTTTGTAATTGGTGATGAGTTTCTTTTACTTATTTTTAGAGCTTAGTTTTATTATGTTAGGCTAGGTTTTTATTCATTAGGAGATTAAGGATCTAAACATTAGTTAATTTTACCTTTTCAATAAATCTTTTATTCATACAAAATTGTGTTTATTGTGATTAATGCTTGTTTATGTCTGGCCAGCATTTGACATGATTTAAGTTAAGATTATGCATTGAGAGATGATTGTCTTAATGGAACTATAAACATAAAATGAAATTAATTCATTACTAGAGATAGATTGGATTAATTAAATTTTATAAAAGTTGAGCTTAACTTTATAATTAAATTAGTTAGGGTTTGTAATTACAATGAAAATTGAATTATATGATCTTGATTAAATATTGTATAGTGAATTGATTTGCCTTGAGAGAGGTAATTAAGATTTTAGATAACTCATAATTTGCATGAATTATTGATTTAAGGAAAAGGAATTAGCTAATGAGTGTGAGGTGAATTGATTCCTTAATAGTTGTTTTAGAATTGGTCAATTGATTTCATAATTAGATTTGTTATTATTTTAGTTATAGTTTTATTTTAGTTACAGTTAATTATAGTCAATTAAATCACTACTTTTGGAAGCTTTAAACAATTAGAAATTGATTAATAGGTGGATAGATTAAAATCTCTGTGGGAACGATATCTTTAATACTACTTGTCGATTCTATATACTTGCAGAGTTTTTACCAAACAATATTTCACACTCATCAAATTTCCCCACACTTGAGCCTTTGCTTGTCCTCAAGCAAAACAAGAGAACAACCTATTTATACAAAGAACCAACATCATGAGTAGTTTTTAACTT
>CATIWO010805039.1:0-24905 GCA_949673435.1 Macaranga tanarius | reverse complement strand
TTGTTATTTTTATTTTATTAATTAGACATGCATTATTTAAGTTTTAGTTAAATAATTATTTGCTGATTTAATTGAGTTATTTAATATTGTGGGACATTTTAAATTAATTTTAGATTTAATTTTTCTTTTGATTAATCTAAATAGAATTTAATTATTGATTATTTTTTTATTTTGTACTAACTCTTTTAAAATCTTTTTTGTAGGTTGTTTATTATTATTATTTTTTGGAACATTTAACTCTTAATTTGTGTTGCAGGCCTAAATATTAAATAGCTCACGGGCTATTAAATTTATTTTTAGATTTTTAGTCTATTTAAATTGTGATTTATTTATGTATTTTATTTGCATGAACCAGGTTGTAACTCTTTTCTCCTCCCTCATTTTCTTTGTGTGTGCTTTTAATTATGTCCTCATTTCTTTGTGTGTGCTTTTAATTATGTTTGTTTGGTTTATTATTTTTGTTGTTTTATTATGAATTGTGGAATGGTGTGTGGATATATGGATCATGGCCCAAATTTGCATTTAAATGGACTAATTAATAACTTAGGCTAAAACTAAAATTTAGAAATTGATTGAGGCCCATTTGCATGTAATTAAATGGATAATTAAATAATTAAAAATGATAAAGCATAAAACACAAACGGAGGCCGATCGCAAGGTCGGGTGGGCCATTTAAAAGCCCATACCCAGTTTCCGGACCCAATCTCTGAGGACAGCTGCTGGGCTCCCTCCATGGGATCCAATTGCTGTAAAAGTGTTCCCGGATTTCACCCGGGTGGCGACTCCATTCTCCGACCCAAGCCTATTAAGGCCCAAAGTTGTATTCCTAGTGGGCCCTGAGCCTGCACAGTGCCGTGGTCACCGGACACTTGGGCGCGCGCTGAACCCCGCCACCTACAGTATGTTATTCGGATTGCGTATTCTATTTTGATTTTTTCTAGTCCTACTAAGATAATTCCGGTACCCGAACTTTGTTTTTCTGTCGCACCATCTACATTCATTAGCCATTCAGACTTCTCTTTGGTGAGTTCATCTAATTCTATCATTTTTTAGATGAAATCGGACAATACTTGGGCTTTTATTGCAATTCGTGGTTCGTAGGAGATGTCATGTTCCCCTAGTTAAACTGACTATTGAACGAGTCGTCCAGATGCCTCTGGTCTTTGTAGAATCTTTTTAAGCAGTTGATTCGTTGTAACCACTGCTTTATGAGCTTGAAAATAGTGTCAGAGCTTCTGCGAAGTATGTACTAGAGCTAATGCCAATTTATCCATCTTAGGATAGCATATCTCTGATCCTCGAAGGACCTTACTTATATAGTAGATTGGGTTTTGCTCTCCCTAATCCTCTCATACAAGTACCAATACTAAAGATTCATTTCCCACCGACAGAAATAGGTATAATATTTCCCCAGGAGTTAGCCTACTTAGCAAAGGTAGGGAGACTAGAAATTTTTTGATGTCTTCGAATGCTAATTGACAGTTAGCACTCCACTTGAATCTCCGTATGTATTTCAATGCTCGGAAGAATGGGAGACACTTTTATAGCTGAGCACGACGTAAATCTTCCCAAGGCTGTTATTCGTCTGTTCAACTTTTATAACTCGTTTAAAGTTGTGGGTGCCTTCATGTTGATGATTGCTTCCATTTTCTTTGAGTTTGCTTCAATTTCTCTTTGAGATATTATGAAACCCAAAAATTTTCCAGCCTTGACTTCGAAGACACATTTGTGTGGGTTAAGTTTTACTTTGTACTCTTCGAATGTTCTAAAGACTTGTTCTAAATTTTTAGGATGATCCTTCGGGCTTCAGCTCTTAACAATCAAGTGATCCACATATACCTCTATAGTTTTCCCTATATATTCCTTGAAGATGAAGTTCATAAATCTCTAATATATTACTCCTGCATTTTTTAGAGCAGAGGGCATGACATTATAATAATAGAGCCCTTTGTGAGTTATAAAAGATGTTTTTTTCTTGATCTTCCTTTTACATAAGAATTTAATGATATTCTTGGGCAACATCAACGAAGTTATACATCCCATGGTAAGCAGTTGAATCAACCAAATGATCTATAGTTGGAAGAGGATAACTATCTTTTGGACATGTTTTGTTCAAATCTATATAATCCATGCACATCTGATATTTTCCATTCAGCTTTCGGATGAGGACTACATTGGCTAACCATTCAGGATGTGAGACAGACTTCTCTTATAAATCCTGCCTCCAGTAACTTGGTGGTTTCCACTGCTATAATCTTTTGCCTTTCCAAAGTGAAGTTTCGCTTTTCTACATTACCAATTTGATAGAGGGATCAATATTCAACCTATAAGCAACTATAATGGGATTGATTCCCACTATTTTCGATGCATGTGTTATAAAAGTACTTATGTGAATTTGAAGTACTTGTTTGATTTCCTTTTCCACTTGGTCAGACATCTCTCTGCCAATTTTAACAAGCTTACCATTAACGAGTTTTAACTCATTTAACTCATTGACTAGTTCAGGCCTTACTCCTTATTTTTTAATATCAACAAAATTTTCTATTAGGAAGGCTTCTGACTCTTCTTTAGTTGCGAGCTGATAACATTATTTTACGGCCTCTTGATCTCCTTTGATCATAATAACTCATCCTGGGATGGGAATTTTTATCATCAAGTATTTAATACTTCTGACTGCTCCTGTCTCCTATAGGATCGGTCTCCCAATTATTCCATTGTAAGTAAGCTGAGTGTCTACTACATTGAATAAATCTTTCACTGTAATATGCTTTACTGAGTCTCGATTTCCAAATTCTATGTCCAGCTCAACACTACCCATTGGTTGAACTACTCCTCTACAAAAGCTTGTTATTGGATTACAAATTGGCTTTAAATCTACTGACGTTCCTCCCATTGCTTGGAAGGCTTCCTATGTTAAAACATTGACCGCACTCCCATTATCTACGAGTATCCTTTTAACCAAATAGTGTTTTATGTATGCTTTGATTACCAATGCATCATTATGAGGTTGTTTGATATGAAGTCCATCCTCTTAACTAATTATGATAGTCGGAATGGTAAAATTTGCTTCTACCATACCAACTTCTTTCTTGAGTCTTTTCTTTCTTCCACTTGATATTAATTCGCCACCAATTATCATAGTGATGACTCCAGATATATCTCTACAAGTTCTTTTTGTATTCTTTTAATTTTCACTCCGAGTTTCGGAGCTTTTTGTTCATCTTGGAGGATCCTCAACAAATTTTGTCAACGATCCAGCTCTTACCAATCAATCTATCTCAATCTTAAGATCTCGACATTCATCCGTGTCATGGTCATGATCTCAATAATATCTACTATACCGATTTTTATCTCTTATTTTGATTGAAAGTGGATTAAGCTTCTAAGGTGTTGGTATGTCAATTCCGTTTTGTTTGATCCACATTAGGACCTCTGACCTTGTTGCATTCAAAGAAGCATACCTCTTATCCTCATTTCTTGATCCGAAGCTTGAACTTCATTCTTTTCGGATATCTTTCTTGTCGTCCCTTTTCTTTATAGCCTTATCTTCACTTTCCTTTTTCTGCATCTCCCTCCTATCCTTGTCTAAGTCAATCAACTTTGTAGCAATAGCCATTGCTTCAGGGAAAATTTGAGGCTTTTTTATCATTATTTTGTCTCTGAGCTTCCCCATCCTAGTACCATATTTCAATGCATCTATTGCTGCTTCGTTACTCAGATGTTCAATTTACATAGCGATCTTATTAAATCTATCAAGGTAATTCCGAAAGTCTCATTATCACCTTGTTTACAAAGTCACATATTGTTTATGCTTTTTTTTAGTGAAATGTTCATGATAAATCGAGTTCTAAATTACTCTACTAACTCATCAAAGGTAGAAATTGAGTTATTTGGGAGTTTATAAACCATATTTGAGCTATATTTATGAGAGTAGTAAGGAATACTCGACACATTATGGCATCATTGATGTTTTATAACATCATTTTTGTTCGGAACATGGAGATATGAGCTATTGGATCACCAGTGCCATCGTATTGATCTAGAGATGGAACCTTGAACTTTGATGGTATCTGTGTTACCATTATGCTATTGATGAATGAAGTGCTTCCATCCAATATGCATTCCTCTATTTTATTTGGTCCCGTTCGGACTTTATGTATTGCTTCTCACAATTGACGATCAAAGGCAGTCCTCTCTCTTATAGGAGCATCGAACTCTCCTTCTTGTTCTAAATTAGAATCATGTCCTTTGAGTGGTAGACTCCTATTTCCACGCATCTCGCCATATTCATCTCTGAGTAGTGTTCGTCCATCTTGTTGAATATTAACCACGGCATCAATTGGTGCTCTGGATGTAAGGGGACACGGGATACCTCTAATTTGAATTCCAGTCCCTATTTCTTGAGTGAGGTATGATAGCTGTTGTTGCACAAAGTGGAGCTGAGATTTGAGGCTATTTACTAGTGCCTCTCTGTACAATGAAGGTAAATTTAGTAGAATGAATGACTGATTGGATTCAGCCATATTGAGAGGAGTTGAGTATTTAGGAAGGTTTGGGAAGAGGACAATTGGAAGAGATCTTGGTATATGCTAGATTGGAGCATAATATGATGGAGATACCCTAATTAATAATCCCAACTGTGAATTATCTGAGGGCAAATTCAATGGAGGAGTGAATGGTTCAGAACTTCCAACATGAGGTTGAGTGGAGTTCTCTCCTTGAGTAATTGGTGGAATTACATATGTAGGTGTTGTTGATATGGTAGATGATATTCCCTACAAAAGTGAAGGCTCCGAAACGTTGGCCATATGTCGTAGCATCACTTTGAAAAATCAATGAAATAACTAAAATTGGGAAAATAGGATGTTCCTACAGATGGCGCCAATTGATGAATGATTAATCTCCTCCAGACCTACAAACATAAGAGAAAACTAAGATGAGCCTGGGATCCTTGATTCATAGGTTCTCCGATGCTTAAGTCAAAATAAAATCTATTCAAGTTATCTTATTTAAGAGAAAATATTTGCTTATATAGACATATGAGAGACATACCTAATCCAATTCTAATTTATATCTTGAGTCCTTTTTCCTTACTAATCGGGTCTCTGTTCCCAAGTAAAACACTGATCATATATCCTTTTTGGGATGTGATTTTACTTGGGCTTGGGCTTGGGCCAATAAAGGCCTCATTTTTCTAGGATTATCAGGAACTGGAATAAAGCAATGGATTACGTTAATTTTAATGTGACATGAATTGCCATACAACTAAACTGCAGCTTTGATGAAATGCTAAAAATAATATCAGAGCGGCTTCGAATTGAAACAGATTTTCAGCAAATGGTCATAGAGTAAAAAATCAAAGAAATTATCTACCTTTAAAAATAGAAGACAATGTAACTCTCTTCTTCTATTCGTAACTAAAGAAGAAAGAGCCTGATTTGACCAAATTACCTCTATGCATCACTATTGAGAAGAAGGAATTTCTAGAAATAAGCTTCAACAACAACATGCTGCGATAAAAATCAACAACTTAAACAGATCTGGTATCAATTTTTGAACACAGCTCAATAAACACATAAGAAAATAATCAAAATTCAAATTTTCTAAATTATGTAAAAATAGTGACAGACATCCTGCTACTAGAAGATAGAAGTGAAGAATCATCAACAATCTGCAACAAAACCTAAAGAAAGTGTAATATACAACAGCAAAGAAGAATTCAAAAAAGCATTAAGACTAAGTGCTGTCAAGAACCACTTCCAATACACAACTGTTAAGACAAAAAACTCTCAACTTTATTGCTAAATGTTTGGATAAAAAATGCAGCTGGGTGATAAGAGATTCAAAAAATGGAAAAATAGACAAATTTATTGTTAAAAAATTTAACAATATCCACACATGCAGCATGGACATCGAATTAGCAGACTAAAAATAAGTAACAATAACTCTGGTGGCTGACTGCATGAAATCAAAACACCAGAGTGTCAAAATCATATACTCACCAGCAGATAAAATAAGAGACATGAAAGAAGAGTACGACATCAATATAAACTACCTAAAAGTATAGAGATATAGAGAAAAGGCACTTCAAATACTAAGAGGTAAACCGAATGAATCCTATGCACTTTTACCAAAGTTTCTACATATGATAATGACAATAAATCCAGGATTAAATATTGACCTCAATACGAAAGAGGACCACTCATTCCTCTATGTGTTAATGGCACTAAATGCATCAATAAAAGGATAAAAATATTGAAAACCTATTATAGTAGTCGATGGCACATTTCTAACAGGAACATATGGTGGCACACTGCTTTCAACAATAACACAATATGTTGGTGGTAAAATCTTTCCTCTTGCTTTCTCTATTATTGACTTTAAAAATGATGAATCTTGAGAATGGTTCTTCAGAAAAATTAGACAAGCTTTTGAGTGTAGAGAAAAAATTTCTATAATTTCTGACAGACATGAAAGTATAGAAAAAGCAGTACAAGAAATATACTCTGAAGCAGCTCATGGTATTTGTATATACCATCTTTTAAACAATCTGAAAAATAATTTCAAAAAGCATGATTCTTTTTTTCAAGCAGCAAAAGCATACACCGTTGAAGAGTTTGAGTACCACATGAATGACTTGGAAAAGATTGATGAAAGGATAACCCTATACCTGAAAAATATCGGGTATCATAAATGGGCTAGACCTTTCTCAATCAATAACAGATACTCAGCAATGACTTCAAATATAGATGAATTATTGAATGCGGTGATCAAGAAAGCTAAAGACCTACCGATAACAGCATTGCTACAGTGCATGCATGCTTTAATGTAAGAATAGACCTGTATAAATAGGAATCTTGCAAGATCAACATTCAGTAGGCTTACAAAAAGACCATAAGATATGATTAATGACAACTACAAGAAAAGCCTACAGCTACAGGTGATATTATTACTTCTTTGATTAATATTAGACACGTTGTTATTTTTTATTGCTGTTGCAATTGTTTATTATCTTATAATTATTTTTCATTTGATATTTATTTTTGAAATAGTTGATATTGTATTTAATGTTGCATTTCATATTATAGCAACAAAAAGAAACAACAAAGCAACAAAAAAAGAAACAAAGGGCAACAAAAAGCAACAAGTTATACTGCTGTGTTTTTATTTCTATTTTTCTTATTTTTTTTAATTTCAATGTAGGTTAAACCTTCAACAGAAGAAATATTCACTGTCTATGACTTGAATACAACATTCATTGTCAAAATGGAAGAAAAAAATGCACATGCAACAAGTTCCAAATCGATGAGCTGCAATGTTCACATGCACTTGCACTATTAAAGCAAATGTATCAAGATCCGTACAGATATTGCTCACATTTCTATATAAAGCAAGCACTTTTGGAAATATACAAAGAAACAGTAAATCCAATTCCAAATCAGACAACATAAAAAATACCACATGAAGAGCAATATATACAAATAGACCTAACACAGAGCAGAATAAAACCTGGAAGACTAAAAAAAAGAAGAATCAGAGCACCATGGGAGAATGAAAAAAAAAATGTAGAAAGTGTGAATGACTTGGGCACAACAAAAAAATATGCAGAAAAGCACCTAAAAAAATCTAAAAAGAAACATTTCCTTTTTTATAAGTCCAATATTTTTCATTCTTATTATAAGAATTCACATATTTCATTAATGTGATTGTTGGTACATAATTTTTAACATTCTATATCATTTTTATTTTTTTATTTTTTTGTTAATATTAATATCAGTAACAGTAAGAATTCAAAAAAAAAAACAAAAAGCAATAAAAAGTAATAAAATGCAACAACAGAGAAACAACAAAAAGCAATACAAAGTAACAACAAAATACAGCAAACATTACAAAAACAACAAAAGAACAACAAGTAAAAATAATATGAAATAAAAAGCAATAATCGAAATCTACAAAAGATAAAAAAAATTACAAAAGGAAACAACAAGAAATAAAAAAAAAACAACATTAACACTTAAAAAATTTCACAAAAAACTTTAAAACTTCTATTAATAAAAATAAATGTGTATTACAAATATTCAAACTTAATGTATTAAAAAACAATCTATATAATAAGAAAAAAATGTAAAAAAAAACTAAACAATACTAAACCAACAAATAACTCCTAAATATCACTTCTTCAGCTTCCTTCTCCTTCTAATATGCCCAGTCTACTCTGAGTCACTCACAATTTCACCATAGAGCTCTCCAAGATAAAACAAGGTATGAAACCATATTTTGGAAGAAATTACAGAAATTTTCAAAATCAGGAGCACTATCAACACAATCGTCAAAAGGCCAAGGATCATAATAAGATTGGCGAATATTCTTTAAGCCTGCTCCTGAATCAAACTCTCTAATAAATGGAGATTGAACTTTCACACTTGATTTAACAACCCTCCTTGCATATGCCAAACTTTCAAGAACTATAGCTTGAACAAATGTAGGTTCAACATACGAAACTATAGCTCTTACTGGATTATCAGATTCATTAACAGATACATTCATAAGTTCAGGTGTAGCTTCCTACATAAACAAAACATAATTAAAAATAATATAAAAAATAAGAAAAGCTCAAAAATAAATAAAAAGAAACAACATACAACAAACAGAAATAAACAATAAATAAAAACAAATAACATAAAATTTACCCTTCTTTGTCTAAAACAACATAAAAAATGAAAAAAGTAACAAAAAGAAACAACAAAAAATAAGAGAACTTTTACCCTTCTCTGTCTGCAACAACATAAAAAATGAGAAAAGTAACAAAAAGAAACAGCATACAATAAACAGAAATAAAAAAGTAACAACAAGAAATAAAAAGAAACAACAGAAAATTTACCCTTCTCTATCTGAAACTCTTCACAATAGTATCAATCTTCTTTAAAAATATATCATCAGAATTACTATCAGAAAATTTAAATTGGAGAGCTTCTTTTCCTCTTCAATATTTTTCTTCAGCTCTTCTTCATTTTCCTTTTCCTCTTCGTTTTTCTTAACGTCTTCTTCATTTCCCTTCTCTTCCTCTTCATTCCTTATATTTTCTTCATCAGCACTGTTTCTCTCTTCAACAAAATCATTTTTCCCTTTACCCAAAGAAACAACATCCAAAAGAATATCAAATTTATCATTTCTATCATCCCCACTATCCTTATCAGTTTTAGTATCAAAAACAACTTCATTATATTTCTGATCTTCTTCATCCTTATAACCATTAGAAGAAAAAAAAAATTCTACTGAAGAATTATGTCTAACATTCCTTCTAAAATAGAAAATTTTTCTTCAATATAATTTCTCAAAGAATAAATTTTTTCAATAATCTTCTTCTCTAAATCATCAATTTTCTTTTCCAACTTAGCATCCATATCACCAACAGTATGACCAATGCTTGATTGCTCTTTCTCACCAATAAATTTTACTTTTTTAAACTTTCGGGGGATAGGTGACTGGAAATTATCTCCACTGTCCATATTTTCATCATGAACAGCAGATACATTGACTTTTCCAACTTTTGGCTTCTAAAAAAAACTATTCAAATGCAGAGACTCCTTTTCAGCATCAGTAGGTACAATATTATTCAATTTCAACTATAAAAACAACAAATAAGCAAAATAAGCAAAAAAAAAAACCAACAAGAAGCAACAAAACCTAGAAAAATGAGAAAAAAAAAGCAATTACCTAGGAAGAAGATCAATTCAAAATCTGTGAATTCAACTTCTTGAAATTCAACATAAAAGAATCTCTCCAATTCAATAGACGAGGAATTAAAGAACTATCATAAATAGCAAATACATCGTCATAATAACCGCATCATTCGTAAAATCAAATTTATAAAGCCAATGGAAAGCCAACGAGACGATAAAAAAAATAATAGTATTCTTTCTTCTCAGCCCCCATAAACCTTCGCCTTAAACAATCCAAAGTAAAAGTAAAAGCATGTTTTCCCCAGAGATACTCATTATACAGATTAGCATCAATAACATCAAAAAAATCTTTATTAACAAACTTCTCCTTAGGACCAGAAAATAAAAAAATTACTAACAAAATAAAGAATAGCCAACTTCAGAGCATCTTCATCATAATTAAACTCTATAGAAAGAAAACAGTCTTCAATATCATTCCGCTTCACTTTTGAAGAACCATCAAAAAACTTATCAACCAAATTATTTTTCACAGATTTCTCAACCTTATTTCTCTCAAAATCATCAATATATTTCAGCCCCATCACAATAGCAAATTCACCAACATAAAACTTTAAACGAAAACCAGAAATATCAAACCAAATTTCATCAGATTTAGATTGACATACTTCTCTTAAAAGAAAGCAATAAAGAACCTAAGGCTGCAATTTAACATCCTTCATATCCAAAAAATAACCAAAACAACTTTTTCTAAACAAATCCAATTGGCTTTCAGTCAATTTCTTCTTCAGCTCTGGAATGACATTCTCATTCATACAACTAGAAACCCTACTCTTAAAATGCTCATCTGGTTTAACAAAATACTCACATTCCTGAAATAAATAATAACAATTATATTAAAAAAACAAAATAAACAATAAAAAGAAACAAACTTAAAACAACATATATAGCAACAACAAGCAATAAAAGCAACAAAAAAAACCCTAAATATCAAAATAAGAAATAAAGAGAAACAAACCTAAAACAACATATACAACAACACAAGCAATAAAAAGCAACAAAAAAAAAAACCATAAAAATCAAAACAAGCAACAAAAAGAAACAAACCTAAAACAACATATATAGCAATAACAAAAAACAACAAAAAAAAAATCCTAAAAATCAAAACAAGCAATAAAAAAAATAAACCTAAAACAACATATACAACAACAATAACAAGCAACAAAAAATAACAAAAATAAAAATAAAAATAAAAAAATAACAACTTAATAAGAAAAATAACATATTCAAAAAAGGAAAATTAAAAAAAAAAAAAAGTAAACATACCTTATAGCAAATTTCAGATTTTTTAGCAGATCTTTCAGTAAAGGACAACATCTTCTTCTTCTTAGCAACACTGTAATTCTTCTTAGATTCACCGTCGTTCTTCCTCTTTTTAGAAAGAATGATCATTTTAGATGACAGAGAATTTATATCCTTCTTCTTTCCAAATGAAGGATAAGATTGTGCAATACCACTGATTATACGACTAGAAATTCTCTTAGAGACAATTTCACTGCTATCGTTCGCCATAACAACTAACTTAAAATTCAAATCAATAAGAAAATACTGGTTAAAAAATAAAAATAAGAAGAAATTGAAAAGATGAAGAAAGAGAACAAAGAGCAGACACAACTGAAAAGATGAAAAAAACCAAACGACGAGAACGCAAATACAAAAGCTCGTTAAATGAAGCAAAAAAAAACGACTGGAAACCGTTGTTGTACAAAGAAGACGAGAAATGAAAAAAAAAAAAACAAGCTAGGCTAAAATTAAAAACGCGAAAATCAGTTCTGAAAAAATAAAATGGGTCGGACCAAAGAAGAAACAGGCTTGGTCAAACAGGCCATTTTTTAAAATTTACTCTATATGTTATAGATAAAATAATATTATTTTTAATTTCAATTTTAATTTTTTTAATATTTTATAATTATATATATTTTTTATTTATTCATATATAATATTTTATTTGTACTAATATATACACATAAACATTGTTCTAAAATTATTTTCCTATTAATATCAATTTTTTATAGTAACTCTTAAAATACAATTAACAATACAAATTATTTAATTTGTACAAATTATTATCAACAATATAAATTATTTAGCATTAACAATTTATTATATTTATATTATAATAAGTTATACCTTTTATAATATAAGTAAAATTAAAATAAATTACAAATTCAATAAATATCTTAATTATATGTATCGCACAAAAAAAAAAAAAAAAAAAGAGCTAGTATAATTAAAATGCATGTATTCACTGTGCAAATGTGATATTTGGGCGTGCTCTTTTCTTGGTCATTTTTCTTGTATGCTTGTTTAGTTTTAGGGATGAGCACAAGTCGGAGCAGTCCGGAGAATGTAAATTCTCCAGACCCGATCCGAACGTCGGAGAATTTAAAAATAATTTTATGGATCTGACTCTGAAAATTTAAATCTCCGCTCCGAATTACTCCGGGACGGAGATTCGGAGCGAAACTAAAGTTTGGAGATTATAGTATTATTCATTATCTAAAAATTCATACTTAAACAATTAAAAATTTCAAAACCTATTATAAAACCACATAACACATGTAATATGAAATTAGAAAAAAAATTAATTTGAAATTAAAAAATAATCTATTAAGAAAAATAGAAAATGAAGTTATAATAACACTGATAACACTAGCATTTCAATTTCAATCTATAAAGTTTTCACTAAATCTATATAGTTTAATTTTTAGTTTATATATTTGAAATTAATATTTAATAAATCAATAATTATATATATATATATATATATATATATATATATATATATATATATAGTGTTACATTATATTAAATATATTATTTTTAATAAATTATACTATCTTTTTTATAAATTTTATTTTAATAGTTTTATATTTGGAATATATAAAATAAAATGATTATAATTTGAACATATAAGATAAGATGATTATAATAGTATTGTCTTTTTAATAAATTTTGCTATTAAAATTTTATTTATAAATTTAAATTTATTTTATAATTTAAACATGTATTAAACATTAAATTTAATTGATGAGTATATTTATTTTATTTCAAACAATCAATTAGTATTTAAAATTTCAAATATTATATGTTAAGTCAACACTTAAATTTAATAGTAGATTATCAAAAATAAATTATTTCAGTATAATTAATTACTAAAATGGTACTATATTTTACTTGTAATATATAATTTTACATTTCTAATCTTTTTTAGGGAAATTCTAGATTTCTAATTTTATTAATCAATGATTATCAATTTTATAATACATCATAAAAAATAAAGATAATAGCTATTAGTAAAATTATTGAGATATATATACTCTCATATATATATTATGCATGTATGTAATATATATATATATATAGTGAATTATCGGTTCTTGTTTCGGTTCTTCGGTTCGGAGCAATTCGGGACGGTTTAGTTTGGATCTCAGTTAGGAGAACTTAAGATCTCCAGACCCGTCCCAATAAAAATTTTCGGGACAGTTCAGTTCGGAGAAAATCAAACGGTTTATGGAGATTTTCGGTTTAGATTTTCGGAACAGTTCGTATTCTTTGTGACCCGTGCTCAACTCTATATAGTTTCACCCAGTAAGTCATGAATTAGGATGTAAACAATTTTATATTTGGGTGAATTACTACTTGCTCCATAACATTTAAAATTTATATTATCCCCCCTTCTATTTTGTATAATTATACTATTTATCCTATCTATCAAATTTTTTATCACAATTATCTTTAAATGACATGACATTATCAAGTAAATATTGTTTACCCCCTGTTTCAATATATTATACTATTTACCCCCTTTATTTAAATATATTATGGTATTTACCTCTAAAATTTACAAAATATATTTTATTATTAAACTAATTGTTTAATAGAATTTATGTTAAAATTATCATTAATTGACTATAAAAATGATAATTTATTAAAAATATTTTAATGAAAATATAAAATAGTTAATTTTAACTTTTTAATCTGATCCAAATTTTGATCAAATAACAATTAATTACTTCAAATCTTAAAATATTTTTACTTAAATACTAACTTAATTATATAAAATTAAAATAAGTATTTTATATAAATTTAATATTTTAATTATATAAATTAAAATTAGATATTTTATATAAATTTAAAATTTTAATTATATAAAATTAAAATTAGGTATTTTATATTTTTATTTAAACGATATAATTATCATTTTATAGTTAAATTCAAAGAAAATTAGTTTAATAATAAAAAATATAATTTCTAAATATTAAGGGACAAATAGTATAATATAATCATATAGAGGGGGTAAATAATATAATATAGTCATATAGAGTGGGCAAATAGTATTTACTTAGTAATTCTTATGTCGATTAACGGAAATTATGATGAAAAATTTAACGGAATGGGTAAATAGTATAATTATGCAAAATGGAAGAGATAAATAATATAAATTTTAAATGTTAAGGACTAAGTAGTGTAATATAGCAAACTGCAGGGGGCAAATAGTAATTCAGCCTTTATATTTATGATTAAATTATATTTAGTGATGTGCTTTAATGAAATTCTTGAATACTATAACTTTATATAATCAATATCATTTCAACAATTCTATGATATAAATATTTCAAATATTTAAATAAGAAATATTTATTAAGATAATAAATAAATATTTTTAAAAAATATTTTAATAAAATAATTATAGTAGAAAAATAATTTTTAAAATAGATTATTGTAAGGTATTTTTAATATAAAAAGGTGTAAAATTTTTTCATAAATAAATAACATCAGTTTCGATTCCTAATCAAACAACTTATTCAAATTTTTATTTTACTTCCAACTCCAATTCTAAAATTCGAACAACAAACCCTAATTAATTCATTTTCTCTCCACTTTCCCACTTTATTTTCCTCGCTCTCCTCTTTTTCTTTTCTCCGAACAAATTTTTTCTTGTTTCACTTCATTAGAGTACATCAATGATGTTATGAGCAAAAAGGAATGAAAGTGCATGTAATAGTAAATATAAGAGGACATATTCTTGTAATTATTCCAAATATTAACTAAGAGCATTTATAACATACCAAATCAATAGGATCAACTCTTCTTTTTTTAAAAAAAAAAACAACTTTAAATACTTTATACCAATTAAACATATTTTATGTGCTGCTCCGAAATAGGGCTGAGCGTAGGATAAAAAAAATATCAAACTGCCAAATTTTTTATCCGAAGAACTTTAAAATTGTATCATATCAAATTGAATAATTTTAGTTACAGACTAAACCAGAGAAAATTAGATAAATATTTGGTATAATTATGAATCTTTAAGAATTTTCAAACCGAATCTAATACCAAAAAAAAATATGTATATGTATAAATTGTACGATAAAAATATATTGATTTCTACATATAAATTAAACATTATATATATATGTATATATATGTGTGTGTAATTAAATTATAACTGTAGGCGACGGGGTTCAACGTGCGCCCAAGTGTTCGGCGACCACGGTAATATGCGGGCTCAAAGCCTACTAGGAATACAACTTGGGCCTTTTGACAGACTTTAGTTGGAGAATGGAGTAGCCAGTCGGATAAAATCCGGGATACATTTACAGCAACTAGATCCCACAGAGGGAGCCCAGCAGCCGTCCTCAGAGATTGGGTCCGGAAACTGGGTATGGACTTTGGAATGGCCCACCCGACCTTGCGATCGGCCTCCGTTTGTGTTTTGTGTTTTATTATTTTTAATTATTTAATTATTCCTTTATTTACATGCAAATAGTTTTTTTTAATCCAAACAATTCTAAATTTTATAATTTAGTCCAAGTTTGATTATTAAGTCCAATTTCATGTAATTTAGTCCTTAATCCATACATCCAAACACCACAAACACAAAAATAATAATAGCAACATAATTAAAATCGCAAATAAAGAAAAGAAGGGAGGAAAAATGATTACAACCCTTTTAAATGCAATAATTAAAGAAAAGTAAATATAATAAATCAAAAAATAACAAAATAATGGAATAATTCCATTATTGGGTTGTACTGTCATCAAAAGAAAATTAGGTCACTAGAAAATAGAAATCCTTCAAAAGAAATTCCAAGAATTTTAGCAAATAAATAAAAGAAAATGAAAAATCTGCCTAACTGGACATAGAGGCGCATGCCTCTATGGAGATGGGGCGGCGCCTCATTAGGGAAGGTGTCGCCCCTGATATAATGGTCAAAAATTTAAATATACATGTAAATCTATAGAGGCGTGTGTCTCTATGTTTTAGGGGCATGCGCCTTTGTCCCTCTGGTTTTCTGCAGAAACAAAGTTTCTGCAGAATTCAATCTAAACAATCTAATTAACTGATTAATATAATAGAAAAGAGGTCACAGACAACTTAAATCATTATAGAAATTAAAACCACATACTGTAATAACAAGAATCAATAGCAATGAAAGAAATAAAAATTGAACTCAAAATAAAATAAAATAAAAGAATTTTACTGTGAAGCTTGAATTAAAAGTATTTTGGCCCTCAGATTGATTCTGAAACACCCTTTTTGCTTTCGAAAATATTGGATTTAGGCTCTTTTGTTCTGGTTTCTGGTTTGATTTTTCTTTCGGATTTTGCTTTGTTTTTCTTTGCCTTTTGCCCTTTTCTTTCGACTGCAGAATTCTTTTTAGCCAAAAGTCCCTCTCCTGGTGAAAGATCACCTCCATTTATAGAGGAATAAACCTCATTCAATAGCCATTAAACTCCACATCCGCACTTAATGGTCTGTTGGAGAACATGGAGCAATCCACGTTCTGCAATAAATTTTTTATAATAGACATCGTAGAGGCGCCGCCTCTGTGATGACAGAGGCGTGTGCCTCTGTGCACCTTTTCAGAAGAAGAATGGGCTTTTGGGCCATATGGACCAGCTTCATGGGCTTGGTTTACTAGGTTATATGTTTGGGCTTGATCTTTTCTGGTGGGTTTGGGTCATATATTTGGGCTTCTTACAAACGGGCCTGAATTCAGTTCCTTGGCAAATTAGGTTTATCTGTCATTTTTCATCATTAGACTTTTCTTTGCGGGCTAGGAAAACCATTAAAATACAATTTTAAATTCAATTTTTCAAAAAATAACATGCAAGCAATAAATACAAAAGAATATCCTTCAATATTGTGATTTAATTTTTGCACCGTCATCCTTGGGTATAACCCGAGAGGTTTTGATTTTACCGTCGTCCATCCTTGATGTCAAAAATTAAGAGGCTTCAATTTTGCCACCGTCCATCCTTGAGGTCAAAAATTAAGAGGCTTTAATTTTGACACCGTCCATCATTGATGTCAAAAATCAAGAGGCTTCAATTTTTCCGTCATTCAGCCTGGATATCAAAAATCAAGAGGCTTCAATCATAGAAAATAGTAATTATCTTTTTAAGATAAAAGCTTTATAACCACTTCGGGTGTCAGGTGAGAGCAAACAAAATAAGCTATATAGCCACTTTGGGTGTCAGGCGAGAGCAATAAACATGAGCCATATAGCCACTTTAGGCGTCAGGCGAGAGCAATAAACATGAGCTATATAGCCACTTTAGGCTTTGGGTGAGATCAACAAACATGAGCCATATAGCCACTTTGGGCATCAAGCGAGAGCAACAAACATGAGCCATATAACTACTTCGGACGTTAAGCGAAAAGCAAGAAAAATAAGTCGTATAGCTACTTTGGGGGTCAAGCGGAAAGCATTTTTTAAAAGAACTTTATAAAATGGTTGATAACAAACAACTGAACTGATGCATGTATGATTGTAACACTTAAAAACTTATGAAAATAATTTTAACAAACACGACTTCGTATGATGTATGTATGCATGAGATTTAAAAGTAAGTTTTGCAAAACAAGCGACTAATCAAACGCCTCTTCCTTTTAGAGCTTATCTTGGAAAATTGGTTTTCTTTTCTATCATAGAATCCAAATTTAAAAATTGAGTCTATCACAGACTGCCATTGAGATCAGAATTATTGAAAACGAAAATCGAGACCCCATGGTTAAACCGGGACAATGATACAACAAATACCTCTTGGCTTGATTACAGTTTAAGAGTGCTTGATTGTTATAGGACTATTATGATTATACTCAATGTGAAAGAAACACTCCATCTACCCCCTATTAAAATTTTGCTATCCTTAAACTCCACTTAATTGCCCCCCAGCTTGAAATTACAACCAATTTTTATTTTTATATTCTCTCTTTTGCCTAGGCTGCCCTCTTTCTGAGGATTTTCGAACCTAGCTGAGTCTTTTCATTTTTGTTATTTTTATTTTCCCTTTTTTGCCTAGGTTGCTCCCTTTCTGAAAGTTTTTAATCTAGCTGAGTGGTTACAAAATCATGCTGATGATTAACCACTGCACATTGTTAGTCTACCTAGCATTCTTAAGACTGACTGCCTAATGTTTATGCTACTGTAATCTACTTACTCACTGCTGACTTAATACTCATACGACTGACTATTTGATTTTTGTGTTGCTGACTTCCTGATGTTTGTGTTACCACTTTGGTTGCTTATCATATGACTTTGCTATTGATTCACAAAAGTTCATGTCTGATACTTCGTGTGCTAATATCACGTCAATCATACTATTTTATATGATTACTCATTCGTTACAACTGTGTATATTATATTATACTTGTTATTGACCAACCTCTTGTAGATTTTCTAATCAATTATTTTTCAGCTCACAAGGATTTCAGAAAGTTGGTGAAGATGGGTGTTAGAAGGAAATTTTGATTTTAGTGAATATGAGAAATTTCCAATGGTTACACAAGGATCAATTTTCTCAAAGATAGGTGGCATTCAAGATTTTTCCTTCTTTATTTCTCTTCCTTCCTCTTCTTTCCCTTTTTTTTTCTTTTCTTTTCTTTTCCTTTTTCTTTTCTTTTCTTTTCTTTCTTTTCTCTTCTCTTTTCATTTTTTTTTCTATTATTTTTTTGAAGAGGGTCAATGCAAAGGAGAAGTAAAAGGTTCGATGCCCAAAGAGAATTTGAAAATTGATCTTGATATTTAGCCATTTTATTCACTAGGGTTTCTCTTTCTTTTCTCTCTTTTATTTAAGCATAACATAAGTTGCACAATTATAACAAATTCACAATTATATAACTTAAGCAGTTTGACATTTATTAATACAAAAAGATAAAAAAATTTACAGTGAAATATTGTTATGATTTATTTCAGCCATAGGAGACAACTATAGTCATTCATGAATGTTCAGCTTCATGTCACCTTCAATTTGCACACCAAAGCAGTATAATTCCTCAAAGTTCTTGATGCCCATATTCTTCAACTTATCAGCGATAGGTGGAATGCAAGCTTCTACACATATGAGTAGTTGATCTTATTCTACAAGTTTATGCTTCATCTGAGCCAACTTTCCTCTCCATCTAGTCAAAAAGTCGATAAAAGATTCATTAAGCTCCTGCCTTATGTCCTGTAATTCTTGGAGGGAGACTTCAAGCTGAAAATTCAACTCATACTGCTTAATGAAGGTTGAACAAAGTTCCTTCCAACTCCGTTGAACATGTGTATCAAGGGTGTAGTACCACTTAACAACAGCTTTTGATAATGACATTGGAAACTGCTTAATGATTTATACCTTGGTCAGTCCAATGGGCTTCATGAAGGTGATGTACTGTCGGAGATGAAGGTGAGGATCATACGTCCCATCATACTTGTTGATGTTTGAAAATCAGAACTTCAGGGGCAGTGGTTCATCCTCCTCCAGATCCAGGTCGTAAAATTATGGTAGAGCCCATACTTCTTTATCGTATCTTGCAGCTGACCCATCTGCCTTCTTATATCTTTCTCCCATTCTGATTCAGCTGAATCCTATGCTACTTTCAATTTTCCTTTAGGCGGTTCACCAAC
The DNA here is from genome assembly GCA_949673435.1 of Macaranga tanarius. NCBI lineage: Eukaryota > Viridiplantae > Streptophyta > Magnoliopsida > Malpighiales > Euphorbiaceae > Macaranga > Macaranga tanarius. The sequence goes on along the minus strand of CATIWO010805039.1, from coordinate 5,269 downwards.
TGTGGTTCTGGTTTCAAAGTCCTCTTCCTATATGGGCCTCTTTCCAAACATCTCAATAAACACCTCTCTGCACATTTGTCGCTTCTTATCCCTGAATTCCTTCAGAATTTCCTGCCTGAGGGATTATAGATCAAAATTGGAGGGTCCTGAAATTCAATTTTCCTTATGATGTGGTCTCAGTTGACTAGGTGGATTCTCGATATTAGAGGATCAAATTATTCTTGACTTGCTTCCAAACAGAAGAGACTTTCGACTGCAAAAATATATTTTGAACAAAAAATGAGTGACATGTGATTTTTTTATGCAAAGAGTTTACAAAACAAACACACAAATAACAAACACACATAAATCTTAATAACGACGCCTTTCAATCTTATTTCTCCCACACACGTGTTCACAAAGAGTCTCTTATCCTAGGATATTTAGTCTGGGTTTTGATCATCATCGGAGGATAAAAAAACCAATGTACATGCAAAAACTCTCGAGACGGAACAAACAATTAGTATATCTCTTCCATAAAATCAAAGTCCAATGTAACGAGTCATAGTAAAAGGACAAATGTCCAATCTAAAATGGTTCATCATTATTGGGCTTGGACTTTATAAATGAGACTACTATATGGCATCAAATCATATGTATTTAGGAAAATCTTAAGGGTAGTTGCTAGGGCACTACATGAGCTGAGTCTCAAATAAGGTCAAAGGCTCCTACAACTTTATATTTTCTTTCCGTCTCCCCACTCAAGGGTCCGAGCGATATACTTAATTATACTCCACTGTGAGTGACAATAGTTGTATACCCTACCACCAGGTTTGAGTGAAACACAAGTAGCATAACAATAACTATTGTTGGATTTTTGGGATTGTGTGTACAATATATGAAAATGGTGTAATGAATGCAGAAGAAATAACTAAATTAAAAATAATAAAATACAAAACATTGGAATCAGTTTCTCTATCCCTAGTAGAGTTGCCACTGTAGGCGGCAAGGTTCAATGCGCACCTAAGTATTCGAAGACCACGGCACTGTGCGGGCTCAAGGCCCGCTAGGAATACAACTTAAGCCTTTTAACAGACTTTGGTTGGAGAATGCAGTTGCCATCCGGGTGAAATTCAGGACATTTTTACAGTAACTGGATCCCACAGAGGGAGCACCTAAGTATTCGAAGACCACGGCACTGTGCGGGCTCAAGGCCCGCTAGGAATACAACTTGAGCCTTTTAACAGACTTTGGTTGGAGAATGCAGTTGCCATCCGGGTGAAATTCAAGACATTTTTACAGTAACTGGATCCCACAGAGGGAGCCCAGCAGATGTCCTCAGAGATTGAGTTTGAAAACTAGGTATGGACTTTGGAATGGCCCACCTGACCTTGCGATCAGCCTCCGTTTGTGTTTTGTATTTTATTATTTTTAATTACTTAATTATCCCATTATTTACATTTAAATGATTATTTTAATCCAAACAATTCTAAATTTTACAATTTAGTCCAAGTTTGATTATTAAGTCTAATTTCATGCAATTTAGTCCTTAATCCATTCATCTAAACAGCACAAACACAAAAATAATAACAACAACATAATTAAAATTGCAAATAAAGAAAAGGAGGGAGGAGAAATGATTACAACCCTTTTTCATGTAATAATTAAAGAAAAGCAAATATAATAAATCAAAAAATAACAAAATAATGGAATAATTCCATTATTGGGTTGTACTGTCATCAAAAGAAAATTAGGTCACAAGAAAATCAAAATAGCCAAATACCTCATTTCACCCTTGAACTTTACCGTTTTTGCTCATTGTACACCTGAACTTCAAAAAGTTACAATAGGACATCTGAACTTTCAATTTATGCCTATTTCACCTCTGTAACACAGTTTGATACTTCCTCTATTATGTACTGATAAATGCCAATATGGACCAATTAAAACATGCTAACTAACTAACACACACTATTTTTATTATTATAATAATTAATAATTTAATATATACTTTAAAGGAATGACAATAAAAATAAGGGATTAAAAAGAAATTTTCTATCTTCATGATATAACAAAGGCAGATAGACTCTTTTCTTCTTTTTCTTCTCCTTCTTCTTTGTCGTCGTCATTATCAACTATTTCTAGAACCTCCATTTCTTCTTCTTTTTTTCGATCTGTTTATTGCTCCATCCCTCGCTGGAGTCACGGTATTGATTGGTGGTCTTCGGTTAGTCTCCGGTCTCAGATCAGAACTGCTCCAGTGCTTGATGAGCAAGTTCACAATCCTTGTTGAGCAAAGCATGAGCTCTAGTGCTGAAGTCAGGGTCACCCGAAAATATGACGAGCATACCAGAATTAGCATCTATAGTTGATTCATGAAAAGACTGAGAAATTGTAAGGTAACACAATGTGCATTGAAAAAGAGTGTCAATTAGTAAAGTGGAAGCCATTTCAATAATTGGGTATTGGGTATTTCAAGAAACAGATAGAATTATTGAAAAAGAAGGGAAAAAATATATTTTTTTTCGTGGGTTATGATTTAAATTGAATCATGATGAGAACATAGAGACATGGAGGAGAATTTGTGGATTGATGAAAGGCAAAAACTGAGGTACCACTGTGATTTGTAAATTGTAATTGAGGAAGATGGAGAATGATATGTACTGAGTAGTGTTTCATTTGGATTTCGTTTTATTTTTTTCTTTTTTATGGGCAGTAGCCATTGATTTGGTACCTCAGTTTTTGCCAACATGAAGCTACTGCTGAGGTATCAAATACTCAATTTTGTAATAAATTAAACGCTAAATTAATGCTTATTGAGTGATTGATAATTGTGTTTTTAGCTTTTAACTGCTTCACTTTTAGCTTTTGATCCAATTCAAAACTTATTAGCAATTGCAACTTTCTGAGTTTCTATTTTAATTGTTATTTTTAATTAAAAATTAATTAGGTGTTGATAATTACTTGGGTATGTTCTTCTTACAAAGGACTTTTATTTCTTAGGTCTATTCTTCTTGCTTTTAGATTGTTGAACGATGATTTTTGATTGTTAGGTCTGTTTCTTAGGATTGAACAGACCAAGGAGTGGATGGTTACAATAATAATTTATAAAGATTTTAAGGTTGAAGATGGTATGATTGTAACAAAAGTTTGAAACTTTATTAATTTTAGTCCTTTAACTTTTATGTATTTAAGTTTAGTCCCTTGACAAATACACATCAGCATATTTTGTTGACTTCACACTCGTGGAGAAAACTGCAAACATGCATGGGTCTACGCTAGCAAATCATGCGTTTAATAGCCTCAAAAAAAGCTGAACGAATGGTAAAATAGGCATAAATTGAAAGTTTAGATATCCTATTACAACTTTTTGAAGTTCATGTGTGCAATGGGCGAAAACGGTAAAGTTCAGAGGTAAATGAGGTATTTGGCCAAATAGACATCCTTTAAAAGAAATTCCAAGAATGTCAGCAAATAAATAAAAGAAAATAAAAAATCTGCTCAACTGGACACGGAGGCACGCGCCTCTATGTCAAAGAGGCGCATGCCTCTATGGAGATGGGGTGGCTAGACCTGTAACCGAGCCAAGCTGAGGTGAGTTTTGAGAAAATCGGGCTCGGCTCGCAGTTAAAATAGAAGGCTCGAGCTTATATATTTTTTGAAAGTGGAGCTCGAGCTCGAGCTCGGCTTGTACTCGCTCAGCTCGAGCTCATTCTTTTGAGAGCTCGTATGAAGCTCATTCTTTTGAGAGCTCGTATGAAGCTCGTTCATGAGCTCGTAAGAAGCTCGTCTGTGAGCTTGGAAGTTTGAAAACAAATTGGCTATTTTAGCATTAAATACAACTATAATAACATTTACAAACAAGTAAATCTAATAATTTAATACAATCCAAAATATTTAAAGAAAAAAATAAAAACAACACTTTAAGCTTACAAAAATCTAAATAAAATTATCTTCTACATTTAAATGCCTAAAACAAACAAATAGCAACTTGAAAATATCTTCTTCAAAACATGCTCTTAATCTAGCAGTAACCTCTTCATCCAAATCCAAAACTTGCAAACATAAATTCAAAACAAATAAGCAATTAGAGCCATTGTTACCTGTCACAGAAACTCACAAGCACCCAATTCTAAGCTTTGCAATTAACGACAAAGCAAGAGAAAGAATGATTCAGCAACGAGCTTGACAACTAAACATGAACCAAAAACCCAAATTTAAAAAAAAATGCAAATACTGAAAGAGAATGATAAATGAAAAAAGAAAAAAAATGGTGGGTACATTGCCAGAGATCTCTTCGGCGACGATTTGAGAAAATAGAGAAACCGAAGAAGATGCAGGTGGTGAGATTGAACGCTTGTTGGAAAGAACTACAACAGAACTATAGAAGTGCAAAAAGCCAAAAAGCACTCTAAAAAAAGCCGAATATGTGGAATATTCAGGAGCTAAACCTCATATAAAATTGTAATAAATTCTTGATTTAAAAATATAAAATTTCAGTTCAAAACTCATCAATCATTCCAAACTCATACATCTAAAGAAAAAACTCTCACCAATTAACTAGAAAAAATTGAAATTTCTCATTTAAAAAAATAATAACAAGATAACAAACTTACGTAGGTATGCTCGTAACGAGAACAACCGAGGTACTCTTGATACAGCTACGGTATGGTGGTGGTGATGGTGGTAGCGACGACGGCGGCAAATTAGAGAAAATAAAGAACCTGACGATGTAGTAAAGAAATAAAGAACAAAAAAAAGAAAAGAGACAGTGAGGTGATGATCGCGGTGGTGATGGCTAGAAGAATTAGGAGACAATACTGTAATTAAAATTATAGATGAAAAGATAACAAAGAATAGATGAAAATAGTTAGATTGCAGGAGTGAAGAGGGAGGTGGCGGCTGGAAGAGAAACAAGTGATTGTTAGGGTTGAAGGGAGAGTTGTGGAAGCTATTTATATAAGGAAAAAGGTGCAAATAAGCCCCTGATGTTTGGGCCTTCGTATAAGTTGGCCCTCGAAAGTTTTTTTGGACTAAAAATAAACTTAATGTTGCTAAATCGAGTCATTTAGCCCCTTCAAAAAAACTTAACATCTAAAACAATTACAATATGGTCCTTGAATTTAGTTTTCTATCAAAATATTTTAATTTTTTTAAATGAATGAACAAAATTACCCTTATTTTTTTATTAATAGTATAATTCTTAATTTTTTTTAATTATCAATTTTAAATTATTTTATTTAACTATCAATTTTTTCAAATTAAATTATAATTTAAAGTAACTAAATTA
>CATIWO010804885.1:0-14646 GCA_949673435.1 Macaranga tanarius | reverse complement strand
ATTTATGTTATCAATATGTAATTTTTTATTATATTTACTCATCATTTTTATTAATATATATTACAATCATATAATAGTACTAAAATTACATAGTTTTATTAAATTTATCAAAATCATACATGCTAAATAAGCTTGTTCACGTATATGCTAAATGAGCCTGTTTGCGAGCATGTTCACGAACATGATAAACGAGTCTGTTCGTGAGCATGGTTCGCGAGCCTATTCGCGAGCATGTTCGCGAGCTTTGTTCACAAACATGACAAACGAGCCTATTCGCGAGCCTACTAACGAGCTTGTTTGCGAGCTTATACGAGCCGAATACCACAAAGCTCGGGCTCGGCTCGTTTAGCTTACGAGCCTCAAAATGGAGCTCGGGCTCAGCTCGTTTAACTTAACAAACGAGCTTTTTTCGAATCGAGCTCCGAATAGCTCACGAGCGGCTCTGTTCGTTTACAGCCCTAAGCGGCGTGCAAGCATACGAAATTTTTTTGTTAATTATTTGTAGTTCCGCTAATACATAAAAATAAAAATTAAGAATTTGAAAAAACAGACACCGACATTGAGATTAGGTTTTATACAACACACATATTTATTTTCAAAAAAAAAAACTAATTGATGGTTATATGGTTGGAAGAAAAAAAAAAAGCATCACCACATGGTCCATATGTCTCTTACTAATTAGACTCATAAGTGGTAGGTATAATTTGCAGTTTAAAAGGCATGCAGTGCATAGAATTTCTAATATTCAAACTTCATAATTAACATAGGGACACCTTCATCAATAGTATTTTATTTTAAGATATTCTTCTTAATTATATTCAGCGTAAAAATGAAGAGAGGTAATACTTCTAAGTCATAAAACAAGTCAATTGTACATGCATGAAATTAGAGCTTTAGAAGCAGCTGCATGAGCATGTACATTATATAATTGGTGAGGCATGGAAGAAGATAAATGAAAATTAAATTTAGACTACTACCCTGCCACGAAATTTCAATAATTATGCATTCCATTCTTCAGGTGCCACATACATATGTCCAAAATTTTACAATTTAAAAATATGAATAGTACAATTCCACACAGTTAAAAAGATACTTATTTTGATATGAGAAAATATTAGTTATACAAAGTATCAATATTTACATATATACATAAAAGCAATACTTATGCCATTACAAAAAAAAAAAAGAAAAAAAAAACTACATGCCAAATGTAAATATGCTCTGAAGGGTGGATGGTGAAATTGTCATCAAGCACACGGTTGTCCCACCTAAGCTTGCCTCAACAAAGCTTCAAGCTTTAGCAAAACAAGCCTCAAATAAGCTAGCTACCACCTAAAAACCACAATTTGCAAATAAATGAGCTTGCTACTCAAGTAAGTAATTATTAAGTCAATATAGAACTATAAAAGAACAGTAAGAAAAACAATTCAGAATATTCAACACAGCCGTGTTCCCCAATTGCACAACACACGCATTTATACACGACCATGTAGGAATAATTCCTATCGAGACACGCCCGTGTATAAATACACGGTTTAAGACACGCCCATGTTTATGTCCGTATATATAGCAGCAAAGACAATAAAATTCATGCATATGAACATGGCCACGGGACACGCCCGTGTATATGTCCGTGTTCACTTATGCCAATTTGTACTCTATTATACACGGCCATGTTCAATAATCATTCAGCCGTATTAAAATACACGGTCTGGGACACGCCCATGTCTCAGCCTGTGTTGCTCACCTGTATACTCATTTCTACAATTTAACAAGTAATTCAAAAGCATTTCCTACTACCATATCATACCAACAAAAATCAATGCTCTGAAATTCAAACTTGGTGCCTCTATTACACCATATTATCTCATTAAACATTTAACCATTCATATTCAAATAATGTAAACAATCACAATGAAATGAATGTATGTTAATGTACATGTCCACCTTTACTTTTCTTTTCTTTTCTTTTCTTTTCATCTATTATGGCCATTTCTGAGACTCTCTCCCCGTTGCAAATCTCATTTCATTTTCTTTTCTTGAGATTCTCTCCCCCTTGCAAATCTCATTCTTGAGATTCTCTCCCCCTTGCAAATCTCATTTCATTTTCATATATGCGCATTTATTTTCATTTCTATACAAATGGCCACATTTGAGATATCTATCCTTTTTTTTAATCTCATATTTCATAACTCAACTTCCTCCCTATTTCTCCCATGAATGCAATATGTATGTTTATGCCTTATGTATGCATTTCATATACTCACTATTCCATATACCATCTCAATTGGTTTCCATTTTCATTATCATACTCATTCTTATCATTATATTGGACATTCATACAACAAGCATAAGCAAACAACTATAGTTACAAAAGAATTACTATAAGTAAGCATTGAATTAACAATTACTTACCTTAACACTTCAACTCCTTCTCAAGCAAAACCTTCATATTGCACAGGGCCTCCTTCTCCTCTTCCAACTCCTATACATCATCACATACCAATATTTAACAAATAACCATTCAAAAGCACATAGCATACTAAAATGGCTTTATTTCAAATAAACCTCTAGACATACATACTAATCCAAAAACTCCCAAATTAATACCACAGCTAAGGTATAGGTCTACTTTAAATTCCAACTGAAATCACTCCATTTGGACATGCATAAAATTACTTATGGATTTTACAACCCATTCAGCTCAAAACAGGGCACTCAATGAGCACTGAAATGTTATTCTCTATTAGACCCTCTTAACAATGAATTTTGGCCAAGTTTAAAACACAAAACTTGTAAAGGACTCTCTAAGATTTCTAAAACACTAAGGTTTGCTCAAATCAGAGGTGTATAGCTCTAGATATGGCCAAATTACAAAAGGTGAAAATTTAGCCAAAATAGAACACGAATTTCAACTATTCCATTTACTTCCAAACCTACATAAAAACTCAATTAAAACATAAATCACTTACCAAGAGATGTTCTAGCACTAGGGTAGTTGCTAATCATAACTTGAACTCTTCTTTTTCCAGCCAAAGCAACTCTCTCTCTCTCTCTCCCTCAAACCCTTCCTCTTTTAATATAAAAATGGTGTAACTTTCCCTTCTCACTCACTCACCCCTATATACATACATACACACCCACATACATGCATGCTCATGTAAGAAGCAAGAAAATGAAGCCAAAGAGTGTGATATTTATAGTTAAATATCCACTTTAGTCCTTAATGAAATACTTTTCTTACTCACTAGAACTTAAACTTATTTTTGCTACAATTAAGTCTTAACTAGCCTTACAATCTAGTCCTTTCTATACTTCCTACTCAAACTCAATTCAAACAATTCATAATTACGTCATAATTAGGGCGGGTGTTATATTTCTTCCCCCCTTAATAAAATTTCATCCTCAAAATTAAACAGCTCACCATCTTTCAAAAATAAGTGAGGATATTTCTGCTTCATCTGTTCTTCCACTTCCCATGTGGCCTCTTTAGGAGAATGATGACTCCACTTTACTTTCACTATCGAAATTGCTTTGGTTCTTAGTTGCTTTACTTTTTGATCCAAAATCTTAACTGGTTCTTCTACATATGTCAACTTCTCGAAGATTTCAATCTTAGGCTCTTGTATAATGTGGCTCGGATCTGATCAGTATCGTCGTAGCATTGAAACATGAAACATATCATGACTAGAAGACATTTCTCTTGGAAGAGCTAATCTATAAGCTAGCGGTCCAATCCTCTCAAGGATTTCATATGGTCCAACATACCTTGGACTCAATTTCCCATGCTTACCAAACTACAAAATTCCCTTCCTTGGTGATACTTTCAAGAAAACCTTCTCTCCCACGTTGTATTCCATTTTCCAACGATACTTATCCGCATAACTCTTTTGGCGATCTTAGGCTGCTTTCAAACACTTTTTTGACTACTTGAACTTTCTCCACGGTTTCTTATATCAAATTTGGTCCTTTGATTTATCTCAAACCTTCAACATCCCAATAAATAGAACTCCTACACTTTCGTCTATAGAGAGCTTCATATGGTGCCATACCAATACTAGAATGAAAGATATTATTGTAAGCAAATTCTAGCAGTGATAAGACATCATCCCAATTACCTTTGAACTCCATAGCACAAGCTCTCATCATATCTTCTAAAGTCTGAATCGTCCTCTCTGATTGGTCATCTGTTTGAGGATGAAATGCAGTACTAAAATGTAATTTAGTACCTAAAGCTTCTTGTAAGCTTCTCTAAAAATGTGATGTGAACTGTGGGTCTCGATCCGATACGATAGATAGTGGCACTCCATGTAACCTTACAATCTCAGAAACATACATGGAGGATAGCTTATCCAAAGAATCCGTCTATTGGATTGATAAAGAGTGTGCTAATTTTGTAAGTCTATCAACTATCACCCACACTACATCATGCTTCCGAAATGTCCGTGGCAATCTAACCACAAAATCCATTATTACTCTCTCCTATTTCCATTATGGAATCTTCAATGATTGCAATTTCTCTGCTAGTGCTTAATGCTCCGCTTTTACCTATTGACATGTCAAACATCTAGCCATAAACTCAGCCACATCTTTCTTCATTGTTGGCCACCAATAAAAAGGCTTCAAATTTCGGTACATCTTAGTACTTCTAGGATGCATCATATATGGAGCAGTATGTGCTCCAATCATGATTTGCTCTCTCAAGTCTCCTCCTTCAGGAACACATATTCGGTTGCCAATTACTAATGTGTCATCTGTTTTTATTGTAAACTGTGTATTAGCTCCTACTCCCACTTTCTCTCTCATTCTCTTCAATTAGGCATCTTCCATTTGAGCTTCTCTAATTTGGTCCATCATTAATGGCTTCATTTGCAACACTACTAATAAATGATCCTCCTCCACATCAAGGTTAAGATTCAATGCTCACATAGCCATAAGATTTTCTTTCTCATAATAAATGATTCCAACTGCAATCTCTACTGTTTTGTGACTTAAAGCATCGACTACCACATTGGCTTTGCCCAGATGGTACTCAATAGTACTGTCATAATCTTTCAATAGCTCTATCCATCTTCGTCGCCTCAAATTCAACTCTTTCTATGTGGAGATATACTTCAAACTTTTGTGATCAGTGAAAATGGAAAAGGTCTCACCATACAAGTAATGCCTCCAAATCTTCAAATCATGCACAATAGCAGCTAACTTCAAATCATGGGTAGGGTAATTAGCTTCATAGGTTCACAATTGCCTTGACGCATAGGCAATCACCTTCCCATTTTGTATAAAAATGCACCCTAAACCTTGACCTGAAGCATATGTATACACAATAAATCCTCCATTTTCGGTCTGTAATGCAAGCACTGGAGTAGTAGTCAAAGCTTCCTTCAACCTTTCAAAGCTTCTTTGACATGTAGCAGTCCACTGGAATTGCACATTCTTCTTTAATAAATTCGTCAATGGCCTTGCAACAATAGAAAAATCCTGAACGTATCTTCTATAATATCCAACCAAACCTAGAAAACTCTGAATTTCAGTTATATTTCTAGGTACTTCCCACTCCATAAATGGCTTTAACCTTTGATGGATCAGGTTTCACTCCTTCCTTTGAGATAATATGCCCGAGAAATGCAATTTCTTTCATCCAAAATTCACATTTGCTGAATTTGGCATATAACTGTTGCTCTCTCAAGATCTGTAACTGTTCGGAGATGCTGTTCATACACTTCTTTACTTGAAGAATAAATGAGAATGTCGTCGATGAAGACAATTACAAACTGATCTAAATACTATTAAAATATCTTGTTCATCAATGACATAAATATTGTCAGTGTATTTGTCAAACCAAAAGGCATCACCAAGAATTCATAATGCCCATATCTAGTCCTGAATGCAGTTTCAGGAATTAAAGAGTTGGCCACCTGTAGTTTCCAATAACCCAATCTTAAATTTATCTTGGAAAATATTATGGCATCTTTCAACTGATCAAGCAAATCATCAATCCTTGGCAATGGATACTTGTTCTTTACTGTAATTCTGTTCAATTATCGGTGGTCTATACTACCATCCTTCTTCTTCATAAACAAAACCGGAGCTCCCCAAGGTGAGATGCTTGGTTGAATAAAACCCTTTTCTAACAACTCTTCCAATTGCTTTTTCAACTTTTTTAACTTCGTTGGTGCCATTCTGTAAGGAGCAATAGATATTGGTGCCATTCCTGGAGCAGTCTTAATCTCAAAATCAACTTCCCTGTATGGAGGTAATCCCGACAATTCATCTAAAAAAACATCCGAAAACTCTCTAACCACAGACACCTCTCCGACCCCCAAACTAACTTTAGTTATGTCCATAACACTCGCCAAGTAAGCTTCACATCCCTCTCTAATCAAATAAAATGTCGTCACTGCTGAAATTAAACAAGTATGATTTTTCTTTCACCCACAAAAACTATTCTTTTCCTTTCTAAATCTATTACCACTTCCTTAGTATAACAATCCACAATGGCATGGTTCTTAGCTAACCAATCCATGCCTAAGATGACATCGAACTTATCTAGTTTAATCACTACTAAATCCGCATGTAATGTCTCACCACCCACTAGTATAGGACAAGCTCTCACAATTGAATTCAATAATACAATACCTCCAACTGGCATAGAAACACACATACTATGTTTTAAGGGTTCAATGTTTCCATGCACTCTCAAAGCAAACTCATTAGACATAAAGAAACAAGTTGATCCTGGATCTATCAAAATAAATGTCTCATAGTCAAAGATAGAGAAAATACCAGTGACCACATCTGGAGCTGCAGGAACTTCTTGCCTAGAGATGGCATAAACTCTTACTTGGCCTTGCGAGGGACCAGCAGATCTTGTTTGACTTGAAGTACCAGCTCCTCCTACTCTACCTCCTCGACTAGCAGTGGATATATTCTCTCCGGCACTGCTTTGAATAGTCAACTGGGATCCTTCCCCACTTCTCTTTGTTGGGAAATCTCTAATGAAATGGCCATATTGCCCACAGTTGAAATATACACTCGGTCTCAAGTTCCAGCATTCACCCGAGTGATATTTCCCACATATGTTGCACATGGGAGTTGATGAGTTACTCGTTATTCTTCTTTGCCCCCTTCGACTATCAAATCTTCTAAAGCCTCTACCAAACGATCCTCCCCTTGACTGATTGGATCAAGCTATGCTCCTTCCTCTGAAATTATTCCTTGAAAAGCTAGAGCCTTCGAAAGATGAACTTCCATTAGTTCAAGTTGGAGCTGAGAATGAACCAGTGGTATTCTTCTTTTTGGCCTTTATTTCTTACCTTTCAATCATCATTTCTTCAGCTCTCAAGGCCATCTCCAACACTTCCCTGTAAGTCGAAGGTTTACTAGCCATCTTCTCCCGGATCTCCAAACTTAAACCCCTTTCAAACTTGTTTCTTTTCAGCTCTTTGATGGCAATTTCTTCCAGTGCATACCTTGACAATCTCATAAATTGTACTTCATAATCAGCAACGGAGAGTTCATTCTGTTTCAATTCCAGAAACTCAATCTTTTTCTTATCCCAGTACACCGTCGGTGTTTATTTCTCTGCAAAATTCCTTAAAAACTCTTCCCAAGTCATTATCATTGGCACGTTCCTACTACCTGGTATTGTTTCCCATCAATCAAGAGGATATTGTTCGAAGAGGGAAGAAGCATAACTCACTTTCTTCTCTGAGGTGAAATCAAACCTATCAAGAATTCTTTCGATGCCTCTAAGCCATTCCTCCGCAACTACAGGGTTAGTAGTACCTATAAAGGCTTTTGCACCTTACTTCCTGATTTTCTCATAATTCTTATCCACCACATTCCTTACCGGTGCTGGTGGCTGGCTTATATTTCGCATCATTTGCACAAACTCCTCCATAAAAGTATATGCAGCAGGTGGTGCTTGAGGTGGAGGTTGAGCTTGTTCAAGACCAAGGCCATGAACTGACTCAGAAGATCCTTTAGGACCAACTGAAAGTGCTTGATGTTCATCCATCCTGAGATATGCAACGCACATCAACTACATGCTTTTTAAAACTTCATGCATGATATGTTATGAATGCAACATGTTTCATGTCCCAAGGGAATCTAATTTCTGCTCTGATACCACTTAATGTAACACCCTCTAGGTGCCATATACACGTGTCCAAAATTTTACAATTTAAAAATATGAATAATAAAATTTCGCATAGTTAAAAAGATACTTATTTTGATATAAGAAAATATTAGTTGTACAAAGTATCAATATTTACATATATACATAAAGGCAATACTTATGCCATTATAAAAAAAAACTACATGCCAAATGTAAATATGCTCTGAAGGGTGGATGGTGAAGTTGTCATCAAGCACATGGTGCTAGCTACCACTTGAAAACCACAATTTGTAAAGGAATGAGCTTGCTATTCAAGTAAGTAATTATTAAGTCAATATCACCAATAGTTCTTCTCTAGAACTATAAAGGAACAATAAGAAAAATAATTCAGAATATTCAACACGGCCAGATATACGGCCGTGTTCTTACCCGTGTTACCCAATTGCACAGTACATGCATTTATGCACGGCCATGTAGAAATAATTCCTATCGAGACACGCCCGTGTATAAATACACGGTCTAAGATACGCTCGTGTTTATGTCCGTGTATATAGCAGCAAAGACAATTAAATTCATGCATATGAACACGGCCATGGGACACGCCCGTGTTCGCTTCTGCCAATTTTTACTCTATTATACATGACCATGTTCAATAATCATCCAGCCAAGTTAAAATATACGGTCTGGGACACGCCCGTGTCTCAGCCCGTGTTGCTCACCTATATACTCATTTCTACAATTTAACAAGCAATTCAAAAGCATTTCCTACTACCATATCATACCAACAAAAATCAATGCTCTGAAATTCAAACTTGGTGCCTCTATTACACCATATTATCTCATTAAACATTCAACCATTCATATTCAAATAATGTAAACAATCACAATGAAATGAATGTATATTAATGTACATGTCCACCTTTACTTTTCTTTTCTTTTCTTTTTTTTTTTCTTTTCTTTTCTTTTCATCTATTATGGCCATTTTTGAGATTCTCTCCCCCTTGCAAATCTCATTTTATTTTCATATATGCTCATTTATTTTCATTTCTATACAAATGGCCACATTTGAGATTTCTATCCTTTTTTTTTAATCTCATATTTCATAACTCAACTTCCTCCTCATTTCTCCCATGAATTCAATATATATGTTTATGCCTTATGTATGCATTTCATATACTCATTATTCCATATACCACCTCAATTGGTTTCCATTTTCATTATCATACTTTTTTTTATCATTATATTGGACATTCATACAATAAGCATAAGCAAACAACTATAGTTACAAAAGAATTACTATAAGTAAGCGTTGAATTAACAATTACTTACCTTAACACTTTAACTCCTTCTTAAGAAAAACCCTCATATTACACAGGGCCTCCTTCTCCTCTTCCAACTCCTATACATCATCACATACTAATATTTAACAAATAACCATTTAAAAGCACATAGCACACTAAAGTGGCTCTACTTCAAATAAACCTCTAGACATACATACTAATCCAAAAACCTCCAAATTAATACCAAAGCTGAGGTTCTTTAAATCAGAACTGAAATCACTCCATTTGGACATGCATAAAATTACTTATGGATTTTGCAACCCATTCAGCTCAAAACAGGGCACTTAATGAGCACTGAAATGTTCTTCTCTATTAGACCCTCTTAACAATGAATTTTAGCCAATTTTAAAACACAAAACTTGTAAAGGACTCTCTAAGGTTTCCAAAACAATAAGGCTTGCTCAAATCAGAGGTGTATAGCTCTAGATATGGCCAAATTACAGAAGGTGAAAATTCAACTAAAACAGCACACGAATGTCAACTATTCCATTTACTTCCAAACCCATATAAAAACTCAATTAAAACACAAATCACTTACCAAGAGATGTTCTAGCACTAGGGTAGTTGCTAATCACGACTTGAACTCTTCTCTTTCCAGTCAAAGCAACCCTCTCTCTCTCTCTCTCTCTCTCTCAAACCCTTACTCTTTTGATATAAAAATGGTGCAACTTTCCCTTCTCACTCACTCACCCCTATATACATACATACACACCCACATACATGCATGCTCATGTAAGAAGGAAGAAAATGAAGCCGAAGAGTGTGATATTTATACCTAAATGTCCACTTTTGTCTTTAATGAACCACTCTTCTTACTCACTAGCACTTAAACTTATTTTTGCTACAATTAAGCCTTGACTAGCCTTACAATCTAGCCCTTTCTATACTTCCTACTCAAACTCAATTCAAACAATTCATAATTATGTCATAATTAGGGTGGGTGTTACAATGAATGTAATAAGGATAGCTCAATATGTCTACCAATATGGAGATGGGTTTGGTTAACCAAATCTTGACACTAAGGATGAAGGGTAACATATTTAAAATAAGGTGTTAACTTCATTTGGTTTATTGTTATGTCATTTAAATATTTTATTTATTTGCTAAAGTAAGATAAGTGACTTTGGAAGGAATTCATTAGTTTAATTCATCTGTAACTCCATGTATTTGTTAATTTTTATCATTTGCCCCTTCAACTTATGATTTTAGTATTTTAACAGTTCAATTTGTTTTAAACCTAACTAATTATCATCTTTTACGTTTAATCCTTGTTGGCACTGAGAGTGCTTCCAATTTCTCACATCTTGTTCAACCCATGTAGCTCACTGAGTCCAGTACTGTGCTTTGAGACAGAACTATCATTTCCCACTACAAATCTAGACAATTTCTCACATCTTCAATATGCTTCAGTCACTATAGAATTTTCACATGGATCAATAATGTATCCCAGGAAGTCATCAACTCTTTATATGATAAATAATATTATGCTTCTGTCTTCCCCATCAATATAGCACAGTTTTCTGGAGAAATTATTTGGCAGGCATTTCAAAACAGTTTGATAAAGAACATGGAAGCACAAGTGGATAACGCACTAAGATTGTTAAATTTTGAAACAAGAAAGGCTAATCCACAATTTTTTTTTTTACTTCTCTAATATCTTTTTTGACCAACTACTTCTCTAATATCTTTGAAACTACAGAGGGAACCCAGTTTTTCTGCTATTATGAAATATTTTAAGGTATTATGATAAGAAAATAAATAATATAATTGTCATATTAAAGATTGAGTTTGTTGAATAACTACATTCAGCATTAGAGAGATGAGTGAATACCCAGTTTTCTGCTATTCTGAAATATTTTAAGGTATTATGATAAGAAAACAAATAATATAATTGTCATATTAAAGATTGAGTTTGTTGAATAACTACATTCAGCATTAGAGAGATGAGTGAATAGAGGACATAAAGTTAAAGAACTTAAAAATGCATAAAAATGGTTAAATAAGGAAAGTAAATGAAATGGTGAATAAAAATACAGAAGAAAATTTCAGCTCTTGCAACTAAAATTTTCGTAGAATTTTTTGTGTCTCACCTTCTGCAACCTTTACAAAAAAAAAAAATACTTATGAAGCTGACTATTGGGATTGCCTTAAATAAGTCTTGGCCCTGCAACTGCTGAAAGAGAAATGCAGGAAATATAAACTGGAAAATGCTTATCAAAAACTAAGAAATATGGAATTTGAATGTCTGAAATTGGAAGTCTCTCAACTTGCTTGAGCTTCTTTGATCATTCACTATATATATATATACACACACACATATGCACAGTACTAGTGACAAAGAAAATCATTTCAACAAATACTAGAAGGCTCTAAATACAAATCTTCCTTAAGCCTAGAGACTAACAAAAACAAAATAACAGCTGATCATATAGATTCTGAGTTTTACAAATTACTTTCCATACAAAATTCAAAACATCTTCTTTCACTTCATATGCTGCAATCTGTTCATTACTTTGTTTAAATTTTCAGCTTACTTGTATAAGGAAAAACTCAAAATCTCTAAGACTGATAGCTTCCCCTAGGATCTAGATCGGCTCGAACGATGCCTAGAAAGAAAATTAGAAAACTATGAGCCAACAAAAAAGAATGTGACTACGCTGCAGAGACTAAAGCAAAATAAATAGGGAAAATAAGCAAAAAAGAAACTCTTCCTAATATAATTTGATGATTAGACAGACCATAGCAAACCTTCATGCAGCATAAAGAGATTAAATAGCTACAAAGCATAAGAACAGAAGATTACAAACCTAAAACCTATCAATCAAGCAAAACTCTTGCAAAAAAAATTTTAACAATAAAAGAAACATGTAAATGACAAACATTCACCAATCTGAATATGGTAACTTATCACCAAGAACAAAATAAAACAACTTTAAAATTTTAAATCTCAGCTCTAGTCTTGTCTAGGTACACAGCAAGCAGCAGCCGTACTTTCCTTTAAATCATATTCCTTCTAAAATGTGGCAAGTATGACTTGAAGGTTAGAAATACACCCTACATATAGATCAGAAACAACCTGTATGTATTGCGAGAAGTGAAGGAATACCTGTCTGTATCTGCTGATCTTGTCTTGCTAGACATCCTCGGTGGCTCAAATTTTTCTTGCTGCATTTGTTTCTCACATGCAGATTCATCAGGATAACCGAATAAAGCAGCCATCTTCTTAATCCAGTATCTAGGTGGTGATTTATCCCAATCAGCTCATATATAGTCTCCACCAAGATTACAGAAACAGTGGATAAAATTACAAGCCAATCCACGAGAACACATCTGATTAGACAGGGACATCAAATGCGGAAGAAAACTAGGTGTCAGATTGTCAGTACGTAAAATCTATTTGATTGTTCAAAACAAAATATAAAACTCTTCCAAACACAGCAACCCCAAATTGAATAATACAGAGCATATAATTCAGTAACGCCGTAAAAAGAGAGGTGAGGTCTTTAGCCATACGTTAAGCCTTGGCTTCATATACTCCCCACATATGGCAACCTTCCATCTTGTCACATTAACAAATTCACAATTTACCTGTCAAGAATAATGTGATTTGCACCTGATTAGTACCAAAAGAAGTACTAGTCAATCAAAGACAGGAAACCATTTGGATGCTATATGTCATAGCATGCCAACTATTGACCATAAATGCATCTAGCAATTTACAATCAAGTTGGCTGCTTTTCAAGGTACAGTTGAGCCTCAAATCTCTTTTATTTATACATTTATTTTTCATGAAACTGCTTGTTACGACCCAAAATGGCACGTGACCGGCACGTGAGATATGGAAGACTAAACCTCCACATCCAAAGTAAGTCTGACAATAAAATTATCATCAACCAATACTTAATAATAAAAATCTCAAAATGTAGATATAATAAATCATATTAATTATAAAATCATAAATGACCACATTTAATATAAAAAAAATACATAACATTAAAACCAACCCTACGTTACTGCGGAAATCTAGATTAATTACAAGTTCGATATTTAAATAAAATTACATTGACTGTAACATCATGCTCTAGAATTCTCTAAGTTTTAGATGGGTTTATGGACTTATTTGTTATAAAAATAAGTTCTGAGTCTTTTTTTGTGCCTAAGGAGCATTCAAGGGTCAAAATGGATATTTTACTTTTTCAAAAAAAAAAAGAAATGGTTTAATACTGTAGCAAACCCTTCCCTTTTACGTTTCCTGCAAAAGAAGGGAAATCAACTTTATTTTCTTCTTTTCCCATTGTGTTAGCACAATTTTTGGTTACATATTAAGGAGTGTATGAAATGGTATTTTTATTAATATAATATTTTAGTCTTAACCCGACTTGTAAGGAAGCGGCATAGCTAAAACATTATATTAAATCAGTTTATGTAAATCTTGTATTTTGAATGATAATGTTTCAGCCTTAAATCGGCTTGTAAGGAAGCGATTAAACTAAAACATTTTATTCTTTCAGCTAGCAACACTCAGCTTGTAAGGAAGCGGGTTAGCTAAAGCATTATGTTATTTCAACTATTTTTTTTAATGTATTTCAGTTATTATGACACCTGTTTATCTATGATATGATGTTATTTTGAAAAGAAAGAAATCAACTTATATTTATGTTTTAATACAATATTTTGAGTAAGAAATAAATTGGTTTGTGTTAACTGTGTATTACGATTTTAACGACTTATTGATTTCTATATTATTTACAATGCAAATTACGAGCATATTGTTTCATGATATTTTAGCAGGTTATCATTGATTATTATTATGATGTTAAAGGCAACTTTATGGATAGTTTTATGATTATTTGAAAAGATAGCTATGGTTCTCACTTTAAAGTATGATATTTAAAGTTAGTCTACTCACTGAGTATTTCTGTACTCACCCTCTTTTGTTTTTAAAATGTTTTCAGATCAAGCAGAGTAGCATCAGCTGTAGCTCTTAGGATCTGTTTGGTGCCATCAGTGTCTAGTAGAGGTTGAGCCAATAAACTCAGACTTTTGGACTTTTGTATCATTAAGTTCTTATTTATTAATTATTAGATGGACTTGTATTAAGATAAATATGAGATTATTGTAAAAGATTGATGATATGTATAATGACAATTTGTTTCTAAGTCCATCTAGATGTATGAGGAGTAAGAT